>VDFB02163660.1:0-31233 GCA_007258455.2 Sequoia sempervirens
AAATGCCCCTTTTGATAAGGTTGGATGTTCTGAGCTTGTATTCACTTTTTTCAGTTTAAGTAATTCAGTTATAGTGCTAAGATGTTGTAAACATGCTTTCAAGAAATAATACGATATTTTGAATTTTTGCATTTGAGTTAGTGTAAGGGAGACTCACCAAAGGGGGCTGCCTTGGTGAGAATTCCACCTACTTAGTTTAGAAGTTATTTTATGTTTAGTAGTTAGTTTCAATTTCAGCAATTGTTTGTTCCTACAACCACTAAAATTATGTTTTGTGACTGTTCTTGCAGCCAAGGCAGATAGAGTAGTTTATTGTCTGTTTGTTGAGATTTCCATTTCTATCCTTCATTTCTAGTCTAGTAGTTTATGCTTAGTGTAGATGTTGATTTATGCTGAATAGTTTAATTTTATTTCCTTCTAACATTTTATTTCCAGCATTGTCTCTTTCCTAATTTATGGATGACTACAATAGAGTCCTAGTGCACATACAATGTTGACTCATTTCAAGTTTACGTCCTTGGGTTGACAAATGAAATGCACCTTCATGATGAGTGAGCTTACTACTTAGTGCGGATGTCCAATCTCTATGTCATAGCTCTAAGGGCTTAGTTATTAAATAATTAAAGGAGACCAACAAATGTTAAGCCTTTGAACTTAATTTCTTTTGTCTACGTGTCTGTTTTTTGGTAAAAACCAATTTTATTTTATTTTATTTTTTTATTATAAATTAAATGTTCATCTAAATTTCAAATAAATTACATTTTTACAAACTAGATTCCATTCTACACATATTAAAAAAGAAATAAATTAGTTTCCAAAATTTATAGGGGTTGCATGGCCAAATTTTTATTTTTCAAGAAGTTTCCACTTTGAAAATTAGTGTAAAAAAGCTAATATTCATTAAAAAATCATTAGAAAAATTGAGCATAAACTACATATTGTTAGCTAATTTCTCACCGAAGTGATTTTAAAAATAAAATAAAAAAGTTAAATGTGCTAGGGAGCCACAAAATTTTCTATGTTATGTATTTTTGACAAAAATAGCACCAATTTATGTGATCCCCTCTTTTTAACACCTTAGTCTCAACCATTTTAAAAAAAAATAGTGGTTTAGAAAGTAGACTCGAGCACTACGATCCTTGTTTTTGTGCATCTCAAAATTTTTGAGTGTAACTATCCTCAATTTAATGTCCGAGGTCAGTATTTTCTAATTTCAAAAAAAAAAGTGGCCAATTAAGCCCCCCTTTTTGGCCCCCCATCTTTTTGCATTTCCCCATTCAAATGGGGGTTTTGTAGGGGAAATTTTATAAATGGCCTCCTAGGAAAAAATGGACCTCATGGTTGGAGTCTAGTTGGCTGAGAGATAAATTTTGATATGGGTATGTGCATGATCATCATAGAAAAAATAGGCCCTTAAGTGGCAAAAAAATCATAAAAATCAAAGTTAGGCAACTTGACGTAAAATTTTGAATAAGTTATCTCTATTATTTTAAAAATATGTAAGAATAGAATCTATAGAAAATTGAATGTAGTTTCTAAACTACTAGGTTTGTTTCAAAAAGAAAAAAATCTATTTGATGAAAATTTGAAATTTCAATGCATTAGTAATTAAAAGTTTAGGAAAAAATAAGAAATGGGTGTCTATCTAACCACCCTAACCACAATAAAATGATAAAAAATTTATAAGATTTTTAGATATAAGTAGAGGACTCATGTCCCAATGTGATGCATATTTTTTTGTAATTTTTTTCCAAGTAAATAATTAATTAATAATTTATTATTACAACTTTTAAAAATATAAAAACTCATATGTATGTCCAACTTAACTTGGTCAAAACTTCATGAAATTATTTTTTCTTTTTTTTAATCCTATAGTATCTTGAGCATAGAATGTAGCATGTTTTGGTTTCAAAAAATGTGATATCGTTTGAAAGATATAGATATTTTTCAATTAGTCTATTGATTAGGACTTTAGTCATAATTTGAATAGAAAATGTATAATAATTACTTATTAAATTCAAAATAAAGCATAATTTATATTGGTGGAAATCTGAGGATCTCCTTTAAAATCCTTTTCGTTTCATCAATTTTGGGTAAAAAAATTCGTTAGCCACATACCCATCATATTGCCACTTTTTGGCCCATCATGATCCTGCACAAACCCATATAAAATTAGACATATTTCTGTTACTAAAAAAAATACAATTTTTTTTAGCCATACCCCCCATTTGCAAGTCATGCAGACATCAATTTGCAATAGAGTCAACTAGCGGGTTCACCCCACCCCTTAATGGGGTTTAAACCACCATATATAAAGTTTTTAAAAATTGCTTTTTAAATCATTTTTTATTAAATAAAACCCTTCACCATTTAAAATTAAAATCACCCATGGAGAATATAAAATTTGACTGAAATTATTTGGAATATGGAAATTAAATAAAATTTATAATATCTCAGGTATGGGCAGTATGAGGGTGGCTCGGCCACCACTAGCAGGCCACCACCCCACCACCAAGGGGACCAAATTTTTACCCATATAGATAAATTGTGCAACTTTCTTCCAAGGGGCATAACTTTCCCTCAGGTGCTATGTTTTTTCTCTTCTTGGACTCATTGGAAATCTAACTCAGAGATATACAATGTGGTGCCATTGATTTTATCATATTTTTCATTTTTGGTAATATTTTTTTGTTGGAAGTTAGGTGTTTGTTTTGAGCTTTGAGAGGTGATATCGGGTGTATTCAAAGTCATATTTTGGACTTCGAATAATCAATGGAAATATTTTTTAGAGCACTATGCATTGGATCAAGTTTGGAGTTTTTTTGACATGATTTATTCATTGATATTATATCTTGAGATGTTTATGGGTTATGTTCATGACTATGGTGTTATTATTAGCTTATGAATTCTCAAATCTAGGAGATTTGATGTTGGATTCATTGTATGCTTAGTTGTGCATCTCATACTATTCTCATTTGACATGGTTATCAGTATTTGGTTGGATATGTATGCTTCATTTTTATATCTACAAGTTGTGTAACATTATAGGTGGTCTATACTTGTTGCACATATGACTTGGACATGGGTTGTCTATTCCCGTAGATATTTTAGTGTTGATGCATTTTCAGTTTGGTGGCTCGGTTTAGTCACTTGCTTTGTTGGTTTTGATGTCATGTTGAGGAGATGAGATGGTATTACCAGGTATAGTCATGATATGAGACTTATGTATTTGACTATGTTATGCAAATATGTGGTCACTTGGTGGTGATCATGGTGTCAGAGATGTTTCTTGTGCTTTAGATACTTTGGCATGTCATGATGGTTTATGCAAGTGCATTGTTGGTGGTGTTGGGTCGGTTCTTGATTCAAGTTGTGGTGGTGCATCTTCTTGGTATGAGGATCATGGTTTTACTTTTCCTTATTTATTGGGGAGCTCATGTTGCATTTGAGTTCTTTGATTGTGTGAAGGAACTCTTGGTTCATCTTCATTAGGATATTGTTATCACGATGTCATGATAGCTTGTTACATTCATTGGTTATACACTTTTAGTGGGAGCTTTTGATAGTCATGGATTGGTAGTGATGGATATGTTTATGATGGTTTGGCGTTTGTAGGTATCCTCTTGGCTTGGAGATCTTGGTTTCACTTGTATGCTACTGATATTGCAGTTGAGTCTATGCAAACTTGGATGATCTTCATGGAGAGGATGATTGTCATGATGCCATGTGTAGCTTGTATCACGTTTCAATGGGATTTTTTGTTAGTGACATGGATGCATCATTGGTTATGGTTATCTTCATGTGATTGGGGATATATTTTCTTGGTTTAGAGTGATTTCTACTATGTCATGGTTTACTCATGATGTGCACTTAGATTTTGGCATGGTAGTTGTTCTCTTGATACCAGGATGTATATATATGTTATTATACATGTAATCTCCTAGGAGAAGATGGTTAGATCATGTTGTCATGTTTATGTTCTTGATTCATGATTGGATATTTAACATTGATCACATGTGGTTCTCTTTGTATTGGGTTCATTAGTCATTTGCTTGATTACTTCATGATGGTGCTATGTTGCATGAGGATTTTAGCAAGGATTGATTGGTTATAGGTACTCATTAATACTTAGAGATGTCGGTGATATTTGGAGTTCTCTTTTCATTAGAGACACTTACTTGAGATGGTTACTCTTTGGAGGTTTCAACAGGAAGATCGAGGAGATTTCACCTAGTTATGGATGTGAGTTCATTACGGATTGATAGAGGAGATTGTTCTTGGAGTGAGTCATGATGAATTGGTTATCTTGGAGGATAATTCTCATTCACCACTCTTGGTGTGCTTAACAGTTTATGATTTGAGAGATATTTTCCCATTATATCTTTTAGATGTGTTATGTTTTGTTCTTTGATTTCTCATGGGATTTAGTTGATGCATGGTGATTGATTATGGATACTCATTTGAAGATGGTTTAGCATGAGTTTATATGATTTATCTTTCATAGATATGGATCTTGAGCTATGGATAGATAGTTCTAGAGGATTCATTTTGAGGAATTGTTTGGCATGGTTATCTCCTTGTGTATTTGAGTTTATTATAGCATTCATTGATGAGGATTATTAGGAGATGGTTTATGGGTTGATTTCCAGTTATGGGGATGGTTACTCTGAGTTTTATCTTCTTGATTTTGGAGGCTTAAATCCATGTTGGTATTACTATAAATATTCATATGTTGTATTTCATCTATGAGATTGAGAATTATGAATGTTGTTGTGGATTTTCATTTGGGGTTGTTAGGAGATCATACTTGACACAATAGTACACATTTGAGTTGTTGGTAGGACATTATGGTATGCATGTTTCTCTCTTCATGGTTCCTTTTTGGATCTTCATATGCATGTGCTTTTGGGAGGATGGTGGCAACATGTTGTGAGAGATTATGCAGCTTTGGGTTGCATGTGTGGATCATTGTTATTTTTCTTAGTACTTCATGTTTCGATTTATTTATCACACCTTTATATAATTTTTATTGGTAAACTTTATATGCTTTGACATTACATACAAAGTGGGAGTTCATGGATATGTATGTTCTTCATTGACAGGTTTGATACATGGAGCTTCATAGTAGTTTACAGGTTGCATATGTTCTTGGCATGAGTTTATTAATGTATTGATACCTTGGAGGTATGGATGGTTGGATGTATTAGCATGTGTTGTGGATGTTATTTTTTATCATGTTGGTTTTTTAGTTGACAATAGCTTGGTTATATCCTTTGTTATCACTTGGATTTGATGCTTGTGTTCTTGGATTGGTTCGCTTTCACCTTGGCATGTTCCTTTCCTTCCATAGGTGGCACATTGGAGGATGAGAGGAGTTCTTGCTTGATATGGTGGTCACTTTGTTCTTATTGCAGGTATCTTGATGAAGAACAAGAGCATGCTGGAGATTCATGTGATTTCATGTATGGCTATGATGATGTATTTCATGTATTGACCCCTTATGCAATGTATACAACAAGTGGGAGAATATTGAGATATGGTGTTGCACACCATTGCATAAAATAATTTATTATAATATTGTACTTAAATAATTATTTAGATGTGATGCACCTTGGTGGTGTGGATAATCACACTAGGTAATTATTTGGGGACAATTTGATGTTGTATTGTAACATTGTATTATTATTTAATGTGTGGGAGACATGTGATAATAATTTAATATTGGGGAAATATTAAATAAACTAATGTATTAGTACCCAATAATAAATAATGGGTTAGTGGTTTTGTATTCACATGGTTTTGTGATACATGGTTTTACCTTACCACTAGTATTTTGTGTGAGATTGTGTCTATAAAAGAAAGCACATGTGTAGTGGTTTAGGTTGGTTGAGTGGTTTGGCTATCATTATTGAGTCTTCTTGAGGAGTGCATATGTGAAGCATGGAATGGGATGTGTGGATTCATTCTTGGACACATGAGAGTGCATTGTTGGACTTAATGCTTCAGAGGTGTTCATTGTAACCCTTGTATTTGTTTTATGGCTGATTAATATGATGGATTATGGATGATTTTGGAGGCTGGGTTTTTCCCTCTTGAGGGTTTTCCCAAGGTATATCTTGTCATCATTGATGGGTATGTTTTCTATTCTCTTGCATATGGATTTTGAGTACTTATTTACATGAATATCTCTTTTGGGTTATGTGGAAATTGTCATTAGATGATTGCAAGTTTCCTTATGCCATGCATTAACCCTTAGAGGAAAGTTGATGTATTTCAAATCTAAGAAAATTTTAGCAGTAGAGTATGTGCAAGATCATGATGGATCAAAAAGTGGTAATATGGTGGGTATGTGTAGGGTATGTGGCTGACAAAATTTTTTTATCCAAAATTGATGAAACAAAAAGGATTTTTAAAGGATATTCTCAGCTTTCCACCTATATAAATTATGCTTTACTTTGAATTTAATAAATAATTATTATTCAATTTCTATTTGAATTATGACTAATGTCCTGATTGATAGGCTAATTGAGAAATATCTATAGCTTTCAAAAGGTATCACATTTTTTGAATCTGAAACATGCATCACATTCTATATTTTTCATACTATAGGATTAAAAAAAATGAATTTCATGAAGTTTTGACTAAGTTAAGGTGGTCAAACATGAGTTTTTATATTTTTAAAAGTTGTAATAAAAATTCATAATTAATTATTTACTTGGAAAACAATTACAAAAAAAATGCATCACATTGGGACATGAGTCCTCTACTTATATCTAAAATATTATAAAAAAATTATCATTTTATTATGGTTAGGGTGGCGGACAAACATCTACTTATTTTTTCCCGAAGTACTACTACATTGAAATTTCAAATTTTCATCAAATAGATTTTTTTTTAAAATAAACCTAGTATTTTAGAAACTACATTCAATTTGCTATAGATTCTATTCTTACATATTTTTGAAATAATATAGATAACTTATTCAAATTTTTACGTCAAGTTGCCTAACTCTGATTTTTTGAATTTTTGCCACATAAGGGCCTATTTTTTCCATGATGATCCTACACATACCCGGTATAATGACATGTAAATTAACATTTCAAGAATAAGAAACATGAATAATAGAAGAAAGAAAGACGAAAGAGAATAAAATATGATATACATGGGGAAAACCCTTTCGGGTAAAAACCCCACACTCCAAAGCATTGAACCAGTGTATTAATATGTAACGGTATGGTTACAATACACTCATAGGATGGTAGCCTTAACATGGAGACTACGTCTTTCTCTTCTAGAGGAAATCTGATATCATTTTGATACTTGCAAAACTAACTCACAAACCCACTCCAAGACATCCAATATATAGAGAAATACAATCATGAAGGTAGCATCTAGAGCAAGCTAAAAGAGATGGGCATCCAAATCCATGTGGCACATTTTTCCAACTCATAGTTGACTCTTGTGACACTTGTCCAACCTATCATAGAATCTAGATCTTACGCATCATTAGAATCCCTCAAAGTTGTTGACACATGTCAAAGAATATATTCCCAAAGTGGAATGTCTACATTTCCTTTTGGGGACCACAACATCTATGTCACATCCCATGTCACCTCCCAATATGTGACAACTCACCGTGCCAAGTCATATTAGATGACAAAAATAATATGAGCAAGAAATTACAACATAAGGATTAATAAATTAATATCTAGGAAATTGCAAAGGTTGAGACACCTAAATTCCCAACATGGATTATCAAGCCTAATGTTTGGTTATACCAAGCCCATTTGGATTTGGTGGGTGTCAAATGAAAAATTAAGAATTAAAAAAACTGAAGTTTTATTTCCTTATTCTACATTTTATCATTTGGCTTTTGCATTTTTTTCCCTTCCCAACCGCACTCGCCAAAAATAAAGCATTTTTTCACTTGGATCTTGTGAGTCTTTTTTAATATGCCACCAAGACATTGTGGAGGTTAAAGAGGTATGTATTTCTAGTTTTTTAGTTTCAAACTTGAATTAAATTATAGATTGAATTATATTCTTTAATCAAAATTTCTTTTAATTTCCAAGAAATGAATCTCCAACTCCAAATACTAAAAAATATCAATCACCTCCTCATGAAGACCCTCGTGAACAAGAACAACATCAAACTCCTCCCTCAATTTTTAGACATCCCATCGAAACACATATTGAAAATATTCTAGGATAAATAGAAAATAACAAAAAAGAAACTAGAAGAATTGATTACAAGGTTAAGTGATACTGCTGCAACAAACCCTCATAGGAGAGACCTTGTTGAATCTCTACAGTCTATTATATCTCATGTTGGATCAATGAGTGCACAATTTACTTTTTGGTCCAATAAGAGAGAGGAACAAAAATAATTTTATATAAATAAAATTTCATATGTGCGAGTGAATTACCAAATCTAACTTGTGTGCCCTTTTCCGAAACCCAAGAACCAATCAACCATTATAAGTTACATGCAAGAGGTTTCCCATCCATTGGTGCCACCATGAAGGAATAAAAAATAGTTTTTGGGATAGGTGGTGGATAGTTTTCTACCAACCTTTATGCAATAACTATGAGGACTCACAATAATTTTTGAGGAAAATCTATTGTGATTTTTTCCTCAATAAGATTCTAAATTATTTTGACTATCTAGATTTTCAAGGTAGAGGTGGGGGCTCCACACATGGCAGAGTGGGGACATGACATAATTTGTAGCTAGCACCAAGCCCTTGTCTAGACTTGTGCTAGAGCATTTGACTATTCCTTCCATTATGAAGGATAGTGTTGAGGCCCCTAGTAGAGCCTGATGTGGGCAAGTCTTCTAGGCCGAGAGTTATAGTCCACTTTTGTAACTCTTGTGGAGTTTTTTGCACATATGATCATGAGAGTACTTAGGATGAAACTATACAGGATACATTAAACACAAAAGATGGCTATGAAAAATGCCTTGTTGAATGAAACATTGAACATTGATACTCAAGTAGATTTTACCAACTTCATTTAATTTTATTTATTAAATTTTATTCTAAAATGTAAGAATAACTAAATTATTAGAATTAATTTGATGAAAATTTAGATTTAGAGTGTTGATTATACTTGTAGCATTCCCCCAAACCCCCTATTTGTTTACATCGTCAAGTCCATAGGTATGTAACCAGTATTAAAGAAATAATTATTACATGTGATAGTTGAATCTTATATGAATGGTTTATCTCATAACTCACTTTGGATGTCAAATCATTTGTTAGTGGACCTTCAACATTAACACCTCACACTTTTTATCATCGATAAACTTTCACTCAGGTAACCTTTATTCATTAATAATGTTGTAAAACAATGATAAGTAGTTTTGGTAATTAAACAACATTTTTTGTTTCATTTTTAGATATTGACATTAGATAATCCTACTAATTTTTATGGCACAATGAACCATGATGTTGCTATAGTAGTATAAATTTTTGATCCTTTAACATAGGTATACATGTTAGAAAATTTCATATTGTATTTTCTCTTTTATTGGTCTATTACTAAAAATTTAAATGATACTCATATGTATTATAATTGCTATCTCGATGCTTTCTACAGGGGCTTGTCACTCAAGAAAGTGAAGGTGCGCCTATTGCGGATGAGAATGTTAATTATTTGTTTATGGTAAGTGATTATTCTATTATATGGCATTCCACAATTCAATTTTTATATAGTAACATTTATACTTTTTATTGTATTAGTTGGAACTCCAGACAAGTGAAGAGATGAGGACGAGTGTGCATACTCAAAAGACACCAGCGTCACATGCATCTCCATCCAACTGACAGTCAAAGGTAGCTCATGATCTATTTCCTTCCCTAGTGGGAAATGACTATGTATTAGAGTCCTTTGTTGTATTCCTACAATTTTTGAACATATGTTTTGTATTATGGATATATGACATTTTATGTCCATATAGATTTTTTGCAAGCCTATATGACTTTATTGGATATATTTGTAGACACTTAAATTATCATGATTGATATCATTCACTTGATTCTAGTTCACTTACACTAGTTCTTCCTTAATCACTTCTTTACTAACCAATTAATTAAATAATTTTCATTTAATTAATCCATCACAATTCCTCAAAGTGGTAAAAATAGAAGGCTGAAAGGCGGATGGCGCTGTGCGTGGTCTGGGTGCGAGCTAGGGCCTGCGCGCCCTAGCTCTTCCGTGCTTCTGGCTGCCTGCGGCTGCGTGCTGCATCTCTGCTGCGTTCTTGGGGGGTTTTTTCCTGTGCTTAGGGGGGTGTGGGTTGGCTTGGGGGCCGAACCCTTGACTGGCTGTGGGAGGACGGGTTTTTTTTCTGTGTGTTGCTGTGCCTTTCATTGTCTGGCGGGTGGTGTCTTGAGATCTGAGACTGGGGGTCTCTTTTTGTGCCTCTCTTTGGTGGTGTGGACGTGTTACCATGTCTATGGAGAATCAGGGCTTTGTTGTGTCTCAAATTTCCTCTGGAGACTTGGAGATGGGGGAGCCGTCTGCTGCGTTGCATGCCAATGGTGAAGACCAGATGGGTAAACCCTTATATAGAGATGGGGTCTCTTCCGTAAAAGGGACGTTTCGAATTAAAAAAGTAAACGGATGCTTGGAAAGATCTGAGGATCGACCTGTTTTGGTTATTCAACCTGAGCAAGTTTCTGAAGATGTTGAGTACTGGGGTAATCATGCCCTTATTTGTAAATTTTTGGGCATTCATCTCTCTCTACCGGTGTTGTACTCCTGGGCTCGTCGGGTTTGGAATCCTGAAGGTGATATGGAGATTATTTTGGCAGCGAATAACTATTTTCTGGTCATCTTCTCTTGCATGTCAGATAGGAATAGGGCTTTTGAAGGAGGTCCTTATTTCTTTAACCAGGTAGGGCTTTTCATCAAACCTTGGCACATGGGATTCAACTCTGCTGAGGAGATTCCTTCGCGGGTTCCCGTGTGGGTGCGTTTGCCGAGGCTTCCATTGGAATTCTGGAGGGAGGATATTCTTCACTCAATCTCGTTGCTTCTTGGAAAACCGGTGGGATCGGCATCCCAAACTCAAGATCGTAAGGTAATCTCTTTTGCTCGCATTTGTGTTGAAGTTGATTTAAATAATCCATTACCAGACTCTATGGAAATTCGCTTGGGATCTTCCTCTTGGATCCAACAGCTGGATTATGAAACCCTACCCTTTAGATGCAGAATTTGCCATGAATATGGACATTTACACCGCAAATGCCCTAGGTTTAAATCCTCACCCTCAGCTGATTTTGGGCCTCCCAAGGGGGACAAGGGAAAGGCTCCAATGTCTAATGAACCTGTGGATAATGAGGGTTTTATTCCGGTCAAGTCCCATAACAAAGGCAAGGGCAGGAAGAGATCTTGGATGGATAGGCAGAATGAAGGCAACTTTAACAGGTTTGAGGTTCTTGATGATTTGACCCAGGAGGAGGGTATTCCAGTTGAGCTCTCTTCTGGGGCTAAGGGTCTGCAAGATGTTCAGGATGATGATGCAAGGAAAGAGGATCAAATTCTATCTCCAGAGGTTCATCAGAAGGATCAGAAGGCTATGGACTCTTCAGCTCATGCTCAGGATTTCAGGATTCTGCAGGAGTCACAGACTCCGAAGGACTCCGTTGCGGTGGTTCCTGATCCCCCTGCTCCTAAGGGGGCTTCAGATCCTGTGAGGGGTAATAAAGCTCCTCCTACATTAGGCTTACATCAGAAATCCTTTAAAAAGGGGCCTCTTGATAAACCGTCAAAGAGTGGAAGGAAGACTGATCAAGAGAAGGTTAAGCTTATGGGTGATACTTTGGTTGAGTCTGGGTCTGTGAAGCCCATTGATTCCCATTTCTCCCACCCCCATAAATGATTGTTTTATCTTGGAATGTAAGGAGGTTGAACAGCATCCCTAGACAAAAGGCTGTTCGCAGATTAATTGAATCTCAGTTACCGGATGTTGTCTTTATCCAGGAAACTAAGCTTACTATTGATGGGCTTGCTAATTGTGCTTCGCGTATCTGGCCTCAAGGCAATTGGCAGGGTGTAGGTGCTTTGAACAGTGCAGGGGGTGTGGCTTGTTTCTGGAACCCAAGGAAAGTTTCCCCCTTATGCTGGATGTCTAGTCGGTCTTCCATTTCTCTGATTGCTTCTAGTTTTGTCACTGGAGAAAGGTTTCTCTTATCCAATATTTATGCTCCTACGGATCTTTCAGGTAAGTTAACTCTCTGGGCTCACATTCGTTTCATCCGAGCCTTGGACCCGTTTCTCCCATGGATTATGGCTGGTGATTTTAATGCTATTACTTGTTTAGATGAAAAACGTGGTGGGTTAGCCAGGTTAGACCCCTCTGCTAATCTTCTCAGGGATATGATTGGTTTCTTGAATCTCATTGATGTGAAGCCTTCCAATGGTGTCTTTACCTGGAATAATAGGAGATGTGGTGTGGAGGCTATCTCTGAAAGGCTTGATAGATTTCTTGTTTCCTGTTATTGGTTGAATAGTAGGTTGACGACCAGCTCTGAAATTCTTGATTGGAGGGGCTCTGATCATTGGCCCATAAAGCTTTCTGTCACTGCTTATGGTGTCACCAAAAATCCCTCCTTCAAATTCCAATTGATGTGGTTAAGAGATCCTTCTCTCCAGGAGCTTATGATGGATTGGTGGCATGAGGGGATGCCTGCTCATGGGACAGCCATGTTCACTTTTAGCAAGCGGCTTCAGCATGTGAAGTTCAGACTTAAGAGATGGAATAAACAATGTTTTGGGAACCTTCAAGCTCAGAAGATGGCTGCCCAGTCCAAGTTGGATACTATCACTCGTCAGATTCGGGACCAGGGGTTGACCTCTGCCCTTAGTATGGCTGAGTCCTTGGCTCTGAAGGGTTTAGAAGAGTGGGAACTTCGGGAAGAGATCTTCTGGAAGCAAAAATCTCGTATTGATTGGCTCCAGGAGGGGGACAGGAACACTGCTTTCTTTCATAATTCTGTGAAGGCTCGAAGACAAGGAAATTCTATCTCCTCTCTTGTTTCGCAGGATGGGGCTCAACTCTTGTCCTATGCTGATATTTCCAGGGAGGCAGTCAATTATTTTTCAAACCTCTTTTCTAGGGAGAATCTTGCTGCCCAGGCTGAGGAGCAGGCCATCATGGATTGTATTCCCCGCCTGGTCTCTTCTGAGATGAATGGGACTCTCTTATGTCCTATCTTGTTACCTGAGTTGGAGAAAGTGGTTTTTAATATGAAAAAAGGTAAAGCACCTGGTCCAGATGGGTTTCCAATTGAGTTTTTTCAAGAATTCTGGGAAATTATAAAGTTTGATCTCCTTGAGGTGGTTCAGGAATCTCTTAGGAACAAACAGATGCTCAAGTCTATGAATTCTACCTTCTTGGCCCTCATACCTAAGTTGGAAGGAGCTAACCAGTTAGCTCAATTCAGGCCTATTGCGTTATGTAACGTTGTTTACAAAATCATCACCAAATTGATTGCGGAGAGGCTCAAACCACTCCTTGGTTCTTTGATCTCAGCTGAGCAGGGTGGTTTTGTTGAAGGGAGACAAATTTTGGATGGGGTTGTTATAGCCATGGAAGCTGTTCATTCTATGGCTAACTCTAAGGAGAAGGCTATGTTTATTAAACTTGACATGTCTAAAGCTTATGATCGGGTGAGCTGGGAATTCTTACAGAAAACTCTCTTGGCTTTTGGCTTTGCTGAGGAATGGGTGAACTGGGTTCTTAGTTGTGTGACCTCTACCTCCTTCTCTGTTCTCATTAATGGGGAACCTTCAGATTTGTTTAGTGCTTCTCGGGGTCTCCGGCAAGGGGATCCTTTATCCCCTTATTTATTCATTATCATGGCTGAGGGTCTTGGTAGATTTATTAAATCTCAGGTGAGACAGGGTCTTATCCATGGTTGGAGCTGGAACAACCTTCTCCCTTCCTTCTCTCATCTTCAGTTTGTGGATGATACTGGGCTAATGGGCTTGGCTAGAATTAGCGAGGCGGTGAACTTCAGGAGAGCCTTAGACATCTATCTGAAGGCTTCTGGTCAGCATATTAATGATGATAAATCTTCCATTTACTTCTTTAATACTCCTCAGCTTATTCAGAACAGGATTGCTAGGATCCTTAGATTTCAGATCGGTTCTCTTCCCCTGATGTACCTTGGGATCCCTTTGGCTTTGGGAGGACAGCGAAGAGATTATTGGCAGGGTATTTTGGATAAATTTCGAAGTAGAGTTAGCCATTGGACTCACAGATGGCTCTCTTCTGCTGGGAGAGTGATTCTTCTTAAGACTGTGGTGCAGTCTCTCCCCATTTATAGATGTTGTGTGCAGGTTCCCCCGTCCACTTTTGTGCGGGAATTTGATGCTTTGTCTCGACAATTTCTATGGTCTGGCAACCTTCTCTCCTCAAAGTGGAGCTTGGTCAAGTGGGAGTCTGTTTGCAGGCCAAAGCATGCTGGGGGCCTTGGTCTTAGGTCTATGGCTCTGGTTGTCACTGCCTTGGCGGCCAAGCTGTACTGGAGGTGGTGTAACAATCTTGATCAGGATTGGGCTAAGATTCTAGCCCACAAGTATTTTCCTAGTGCTGATTGCCTCGATGTGCCGCGTCTTCCTTTGTTGGGTAAAGGTTCTTGTATTTGGGACACCCTTAAGAAGGGGGCCCAGCTGATTAAGGAAGGCCTCTTTTGGATCTGTAATAGAGGCTCTGATGTTTTATTTTGGCAGGACTCTTGGGATGGCCACCCTCCCATTCTCTCTAGTTTTCCTCAGCTTCTGCCTCTTTTCCATATTTTTTCTGAGGCCGGTTGGATTAAGGTGGAGCATTTTAAAACTGTCAAGTGTATTGGGCAGGCGGTGGTGGCTTGCTGGAAGGACCCACAGAGTGGCCCATGGGTGGATCGGATGAGGATCGTGTTGTTCTTTCTAGAGTTTTGGAGGCTCGGCTTTGCAGCTCCCTTAATGGGAGGGATGTTCTGGCTTGGAACCCTAGTCCAAAAGGTAAATTTACTGTTGCCCAAGGCTATGCTATGTTGGACAGGAATTTATATGGTCCTACTGAAGTGCACTGGTGGAAGAAGGTCTGGGACAACTTCTCTTGGCCCAAATGCAATTTTTTCTTATGGTTGGTTGCCCAGGGGAAGTGCCTCACTTGGGAGAATATTCGCAAACGTGGCTTTCAGGGACCCTCAATTTGCCTTCTTTGTTCTCATAGTGAGGAGTGTACCTCCCACTTGTTTTTTCTTTGCCCTTACTCTAGGGAGTTATGGCACAGATGGTGGGAGGCTTGGCACCATGGGTGTATTCATGCTACATCCTTGATTGACTTCTGGGAAAGTTTGGGCAGACCACCAACAAAGACTCCTTTCCTTCAGGTGGCTTGGTCTATTGGGCCTATTTTCATTCTTTGGAACCTTTGGTTGGAGAGGAACCGTAGAGTTTTTTGTGGCTTCCAATCTGGGAATTCTTCAATTGTGGCAAAAGATAATTAGCAGGCTTCAGGAGTCTATTTCAGCTAAGTGTGATAGGTCTGAAAATCTTGATCCTGGTGATCTTGATATTGTGCGAAATTTGAGCTTGGGGGATAGTAACCAGGGTATTTTTGCTGGCAGAAGGCCCCGTCAGGTTCGACAACGGGTTTGTCGTGATGGGAAGTGGATGCCTCCCCCGGTGGGGGTCCTAAAGATTAATACTGATGGTTCTTCTCGTGGGAACCCTGGTCATGCTGGTGTGGGGGGTATTGGTAGAGGTAATGATGGTGGTGTGGTTTTTGTCTTCTCTAGTTACAAAGGGCATCAGTCTAATAATCTGATGGAGGCCCTGGCTATTAAGATTGCTATTGAGCGTGGATGCTCTTTGGGTTGGAGGAGGATCATCTGTGAGTCAGATTCTCAGATTGTTGTGGATTTGCTGAACAATCAAAGGTGGGATGATGTTAGTTGGCAATTGGCTTCTGTGGGTAGACAGATTTTGAGTCTTGGCAGCTCCTTGGATTCTGTCTCCTTTTGTCATATCCCTAGAGAGTGGAACAAAGTTGCCGATTGTCTGGCGAAGTGGGCCTCTGAGAATGTGGATGGCTGGGATATCAGTGGAAAGGATGAGCTTTCTCCTAATTATTTTGAGACCCTTGAGAAGCTATTAGTGGAGGACATGAATAGGTAGTGTTGTTGCTGGTTGGTTTGGTGGTGGTCTGTTCTGGTGGGCCTTTGGCCTTTGCTTTGTACTCTGTTTCTGATTGAATAAAATTTTTACCCCTTTTAAAAAAATCCATCACAATTCCTCTATTAATTAAATAAATCATTTTTTTCAATTAATCATAATTTTTCTCTTTTGATTAAATAAATCATTTTATTTAATTGAATCCTAAGGCCATCTCTTTTAATCAAATAAATTAACCTTTATTTGATTAAATCTAACATCATCCCTTTTAATTAAATAAATCAAACTTTATTTAATTAAATCTAATATTCATTATTCCTCTCATTTGATTTAAATAAATCTAAAAAACTAAGTCAATGTCAAATAAAACTAATTTCCATCTAAGTTAATTAAATCCTAATTAACTATAACTCTAATCCATCAAATCCTCTAGATCTTGCAACTTCTACAAGTAAATAAATTTAATTGATTTATAAATTCTTCTATTTTCATTCAAAAGGGCATCTAGTTAGAATATTCCCTCATTTTGAAATCTCCCTCCTAAAGGACTTGTCCTTCAAAATGGCATTAAAAGCCTCTTACATGTCTTTTTCTTGAGCCTAGTGGCATTAACTCCTCTTCCACATCTTCCTCCATAAGCCATCTTTTGAATTTCAAATTTCCACCTAATTGCATTTATCATGCACATTGCTCAAAATGTGCTCCACCTCTCTTCAATAGCATGTTGACAAGTGGCACATTGTTATTGATTCATATTTAATCCCATATCCTTCATGTTTTGCATTCCTCCATCCTTCTTTCCTATAAATGGAGAGCTCTTCCATTGATTTTGGATCCACAACTTATGCAAAGTCATTATCTATAGTTTTTGACAAAATTCATCCAAGTTCATCAAGATTTCATATTTTTTTCATCACCATAGCTAGGATATTACAAATTTTATCAAGGAGCTCACCATTGATCATCTTCAAAGCTTGCAAGGAATTGGGAAAGGGCTATTTTCCACATCAAAATAGCACCAATTCCCCCATGGGATTGAGGGTTTGAGTGTTTTAGCAAGATTAGATAGCTTTCATTTGGTTTGTTTTCTTTGTTTCTTGTTCTTGACATTTGAATTAATTGCATGGGGAATGATGGTTTTGATTTGTATAATTGACTAACATTGTGTTGTTTGTTCATGCTTGTGCAGGTCTAGATCCACCATTCACAATATTGTATACATTTATCAACATATAATGTTGTATGGCCTTAAGGATTTTGGGTTAATGAAAATCTTATTTTACCACTATTATCCATATTTACATTACAAGTGATTAATTTAATAAATAAATAATTATATAAAGTTCATTGTTAGTAACTATAAAATTGTTACAAATATTATATGTCCCTACTATTTAGATGTTGCAAATGATTGGAAAGGGAAAGAAAGGTACACCATGTTATTACTTTATTGTAATTAACTAAAACATTACCTAAATTACATTTGTAATCACAACTTCTAAAAGTAAATATTCATCTTTAAAAAAATATCTTAAAGATTCTTCAACCATTGGGACTATAACATACAATATCATAGAGTGTAGGAGAAAACTATTTTGGAGACTATTACTAATTGTATGGAAATAGAGATATCTCTATAGGATCCATATGGAGGTTAAATATCTTTAATCAAATTATTTTTATGTGTCTTGGTGATTTGGATAGTGGACTTCAATATTGGGATGTATTCTTAAATATTTATAAATTATTTTTATTAATTTTTCTATTTGTAAATGTGGGGATATTTTGAACCATTGGCCTAAAAACATAAATAGTTTTAAGATTAAATTGAGGGTCTTGTATTATTGATGTACTCCTTACATTATTTATGTTTTTAGGTTGAGGGTCCTATATATACTTTACTACATGCAAGTACCATTTGAAAATTCCAATAAACACTATAGGAAGCTAGCATGGATAAATAATATTTATCATGTCCTAAGATAAGTCTATTGCATTATTTATTTTGAATTATTATGTGACCTTTCACAACTTGATTGTCCCCACACTTCATGGACAAAAATTTGGTATTTGTAGGGAGACACTTGTTCATCTCCATTTTATGATTAATGCTATGGAAAACCCTCTATACCCATTTATGATGTAGATAATATACCTATTGATGATTGTAATTTATACGAGTTTTCATATTTGGAGGGCCTTGAGCATTGTGATGAAATTGAGACTTATTCTACCTCTCTTTCTCTTACATTTGAAATAATAAGCTCCTAAAATTTTGTGATTTACCATATTGAGGTTGAGGATATATTTAGTTTTCTTATTTGGATAATATTCTATCTCCTCATAATCCTAGTTCAAATTTAGAGTAGAGTAGGTTATAAATTATCTTATTGATTTAGATTCTTGAGATGACCACTTGATATGTATCATAGTTTTGTTTCATGGATCTCATAATAAAAATTTAGGAGACATTGTTGAGGATATTCAACTCTTATTTTATGAAAAAAAATTCATATTCATATCATATCTACTTTGTCTTTAGATCTTGAATTTCATTTTTCTTCACACTGGTTTGGATTTCTTTTACCATTTTTTTTAAATTGAGGCATATATTTGTGTTTAGATGTGATGGAACCTCTCAAAAACATTCTAGGTTCCACCCTAAAAATTGTGCAAAGCCTAGCTTGGGCCCTCATTTCTAATTTAAGGTCCTATCCTCATCACTGTGTTAGGATTTTATATTCATAAAAAATCCCAAAATTGGCCTATGAATCAAAAACCCTTGATCGTTTTAAAAATTGCACTGACATGGTATTCCTAGTTTCTGGTTGTTTCAGTTACCACTTATGCCATTAAAGTCATGTATTCACCATCCCCTTGTGTTTAGGTTCATCGATCTGCTTGGTCCTTTTTAGCATCAAATTTTCCTATGGTTGAGGCTTGATATTAATATATTAAAACCTTAGCCATTGTTTTTATGGGTCAATATCCCATTTTCCTAGAGATGGCCCCCTTTTATGATTAACTTTTGCAGCATGTGCAGAAATGGAATTTTATACCGATCATCTGATCATGGGAATTAATCCCAGTCATTCCTCATATGCCCACAATGGATTTTTTCTTTTTATTTTATTCACACAGGCTGGCAAGCTTCGACCACGTGTCTTATATGCTAATGGGCCTAGTATCCTTGGTAAAAATACATGGTGTGAGTCAAAGAAGATCAATGACTGTACGATTGAAGATATGGCCACATACCTACCACTGCCTGTATGCCTGTCTTAATTTATTTCATTCTTTTTAAAGAAACAAGCAAGTGGGCGATGGCCACGTAGTACTACTAGATGGTGGCACCGATATCTCCAAAAGGGAAGTGCACATAGTTTGAAGGAAGATCAACAATGGATATCACATGTGTTCTCATCAAAGTCATTCCCCATGTGCTCATCCATCTATAATAGTGAGGAAAGATAGTCACATGGGCTAGCAGGTGGAGCAACATCTGTCATTGTTGTGGGATCCGCTAAGCTTTGAGGATGAAGGTTTGTAACATAAGAGATTGTGTCATAGAAAAAAGGACCTATTGCTTGACATGGGAATAATTCATGATAAATTGGACTTATTGAGGCCTTGATTCAGGTGTTGTGAGGCATTTTATGCATCCACACTAGGTTTTGGACCCTTATAAATTGAATAACATGATTTTAATGATGTCTTGTAAAGGATTTTCATGCTTTTCTAGACTTAATAAACCCATTCCTCCCTAATTCAACATTATAAAATTTATTTAAATGCATTATCACATCAATCTAAAATGTCTTTGAATTAAGCATAATGTTAAACTAGTGTTGTTTAATGTGTCTTGCACATTCACATTGGTTCTTGTGCCTTCCTAGGCTATGTGGACCTCATTGTAGTGTTGTAAAATGTATTTAATCACACTTTCACATTGAATTGTATGTTCCAAGCCCAATTTGACCTTCACATCATCAGTAATATGCCCTTATTAACCTATATATTATGCATCCCAAGGCTTAAATTGATAAAATACCTAACAAAGTTGCAATTTAAACCTTATTTCCTTATCTCTTAGAATCTTAGCTATCAAAATGGCCCTTGTGTGACCCATTCACCATACATGGTGAATTAGTCCCATCCAGTTCAGAACCATTCACCATGGATGGTGAATGAGTCCCATTTGGCTCATTTTTTACCTTTGAGTGAGAAAAAAGTGAAATTTAAGTTTATTATTTCTTCATGTCGGCCTGTGATGAGGTATTAAAGGGTGAAATAGGTGAATTACATATAAATATAAGTATTTTAACCCTAATTCACATCTCTTATCATTCATTCATCCACTAATCTTCTATCTGAAGTCAAGCAACTTAGGGTTTTATCATTTCAAGGCATTAAGACATCAATTTTTAGACATTCAAGGGTAGATTGTTCATGTTTTGTTGTAGAATTTCAAGATCAAACATCATGGAAAGGTAATCAACTCCATTATTGTATGTTTCATTCCATTCTTTCATCATTTTGGTTTAATTACCTAAAAGGGGTTTGACCAAGGCAAACCCCCATGCCCTAATATTTATTCTTCTCTTCTTGTGTGTTTGAAAATTTAGGACTTTTGGAAGCTTGGAAATCAATTTTCAAGGTTTCTCAAGTCTTCTCTTCATTTAACAATTCAAAATATCAACAAAAATTCATTTTCAGGTTGAGAAGTCAAAGTTTCAGAAGTGGACACCTTTAGAGAATCAAAGTGCAAATCAGAAGCTCCGGATTCCACTTCAAATATTCAAAAATTCAAAAGTGGAATCATTCTCCATGAGTGGTGAATGAGTCCCACTTCCAAGTCAATTTTTATTTTTCTGCATTTTAGACACCCTTTTATCTGAAACGGGTTTTAGAACAATTTTGCAGAACTGGGACTAATTCACCTAGAATGGTGAATGAGTCCCACCAAGCCAAAAAAATAGCATCAACAGAATTTCAAGTGTCATTTCCATCCTCCTTCCAGATCCCAAGTGCATTCCAGTTTGGTTTATTTATGTTCAGTTTTACATTCATTTTTAGGTGTTTTCTGCATATCATAATGATGTTTCAAACATCACTTGTTTCTTAGGATTTGCATCCATAATCATTCAATTTCATAGCTTAATTGCACTTAGTTCATTTCATTTAGCTTAGATAACATCATACATAGCATAATTTGAATGAACCCCTTAACATTTTTTTCCCTACCTCTCTCCTTTTAGGTGAAAATCCCTAAAAGAGCTAGAGAAGTGCATTGGTGCCAAAAATATCCGGTTCATTTTGGTGAACCTACTTTTCGATAACTTTCTTGTCTAATTTTGGAGTCCATCATAGATCTATCCTTGCATTCAATTTGGATTAGGTTTTGCATTGGTTAATTTGCATTCTAGGTTTCAAATTTTTCATTCATACAAATGTGCACTTAGGTTGTATTTTTGGAATCCAAATTCATTTATTTATTTTTGAAATTCTACATTTTTACCTTAGGTTTGCATCATAAAACTCAAAAAACATAAAAATCACTCAAAATTTTCTGAAAAATCTGAAAAAAAAAAATCCATATTGGGACTCATTCGCCACCCTAGGTGAATCAATACCTTTTGACCCCTAAAACTGCCTTTTACATAGCTGAAAAACTTGTTTTTATGCTTCTATTTACTAACATTAGTTATCTGTATTAGTTGGCTGAATTTTTGTATCATGCATTTCATTAGATTTATCTTATATTAGCTCATTTCATGCATGGTTAAAATTCACATTTGTATTTCCAATCTTTCATCTTTCAGTTTATTACATAATGTCATGAGTAAATTACTTTGTTTGAAATTTGAAAAGTTGCATTTCATCCTATGTCTTTACATTGCATTTTATTTTTGCATAGCTTCTCAGACATTTAAATCATTAGAAATAAGCATTGTTTCCATTCATGTCACTTAGAATTTTTCAATTTTTATTTTAAACCTTAGTTCCTAGTTCATCTAGTTCATATTCATTAGCAAATAAAAATAAAAAACAAAAATCATCAAACGATCCAATTAAAAAAATGATTCAATTTTGAAAAACCCTCTCATCTAAGCCTCTTAGTAGTGGTGATGTAGACAAGTTAGATGAATTTCTTCAGGACTTTATCTCGCTCACTTCATCCTCTAAAGCTTGTCATGAGAATCCTAAGCAAATTGATGATAACTTATCCCCAAAAACTTTTTGTAATAATGACTTAGACATGTTAGACGAAGCTCTTAAAGAATGCATCTCTCCTAGCTCATCCACTAAAGGTTTGACACAAGAGGATGGAAGCAATGATAATCATACTTGTTCTTATCTTGATATCTCTCCCATTGGTGATGTGGATATCTTGATGAAAGAAGACACAATTTTTGAAGATCATGAAATTCTTGCTTGCCTTCCTTCTCCTCCCCCTTGTAAAGACATTATGACACACAAAGCTGAAATTATTACCATTACCTTACCAATTCCTCATTCATCTCCCACACTTCCCCTATTTGTGAAAATCCTTTAGTGAATAAGGATAAACTCAAGAATGATCATGACAAACACATTTGTGTGGAGGATATGATTGAGAGATATGACAATCCTACCTCCTACTCAAGAAAAAATTCTAGGACACGAGGATGTAAGTATAGATAATCATGAAAGTCAACCATTTTCTTCTCATAATATCTTCTCTACACATGAATATAGTTTAGTGTTAGAAGATATCATGATGGAAGATCTATTTGAACAAAAAAGTGCAATCATTAGTCACCATGAAACTCCTCACTATCTTTCTCTTCATGTCTCTCCTATGAGCGATGAAGCTATCTTGCCAAATCCAATTATGACATGTGAAGGACATATTACCTCTCCTCCTAGGGTTGATATTATGGCACATAATAATGATACCTTTGAGAAAATAGACAACAAAATTAAGCCTTCTTCTCAAATCACCACTATTGATACTCAACACAATCCAACCCTTAATCACCCCCTATGTGTGTTGAAGTTATTTTCTACACACCTAAGAATCCTATCATTATTTACCCACCATTACACAAGAAACAAGCTCACAATACATCCAACCTCATTCTTCCAAATCATGGTCTTCATGATTTTCCTTTCATAGAAATCAACCCATCCAACAAACCTTCACTCAACATCCATACTATCACTCAAGATTCTTCTAAGAAAACTCTACCCTTGGTACATCCTAAATCTATAGATATCTCATTAAACATGTATCAAGTAGAAACTTTGTTTCCTTATCCACATAAATAACTTTTGTTACTGCTCCTTGCCATGCAATAGTTGTAGGAACCTAGCATACTCACTATTGCATGTTTTGCATCCATCACAAGGGGCAACGTATCATCATCCAATCTAGGCTCACCCTTGTCCTACACTAAGTGGGGGAAAAAGGGTTTGACAGCCTTATCCCCGTATGTCACTTGTAATTGTCTCTTTTCACTAATCATTAACCTTTCATGAATAAATAAGAGAAAGCTTGGGATATCAGTGACATGTCTCAAGATTGACTCACATGATGACATAACTTATCAAAAAACTATGACTTGGCATAGGGATTTTTCATACTTTCTTCTACTTTAAAGCAATTGCTCACAGTCATGGTGTTAACAACCGCTTTAAAGTGGGGGCCATACATAGGTAACATCTTTTTGCAAATTTCACAGTGTGATTTACTTTTTCTTATGGCATGTGTCCTCTCCTTGGTGGTGTAATTGGGTTTGATGCCTTCCAATAGTGTATGATCAACTGAATTGGCCTAGTGTGAACAAAGCATCCCATGGATAATGATATGACTTGAGGGAATAACAATCAACTGAAGTGGCCTTATATGAATGAGGCATCTCATGGATAACAATCTAACACCTTGAATTATCCTCTCTTGGATAAATTAGGCACAATGCTCCCTAAGAAGAAGATGTTACATTCAACAAAGAAAAATCCCCTTTAATTTTTTTTTACACGACATTCAAAAACATTTACAAAAGCATTACATTGTGATGCCTTATCAAATTTATCAAGATGATAACTTTGGTATGGTTTGTAAAATGAGAAGCTGACACATTGGCATGACTTTCTGATTATCCAGTGGGAAGCCAACACACTGGCATGACTTTCTCACTAAACCACTTATTTGGGATATCTCACCTCACGGATGACCAGATGTTTTATGGCCCTAGAGTGAGTGCATCTTTTTCACCTCGTTCTTCTTTCCTTTAGTTCTTTCCATTGTACGATAATGTATCTTATTGGTTTGAATTAGGATCTTGGATCATGGGGGCTTGACTGTCTTCTTGATATTTTTCATCTACATATGAACACTTGGATCTCTCTTGAATGTCTACGTTAGTGTGACTTTGAAGCTAGTTCATCCTATCACTAAAGTGGGGGCTAAATGTGCCATAGAAAAAAGGACCTATTGCTTGACATGGGAATAATTCATGATAAATTGGACTTAATGAGGCCTTGATTTAGGTGTTCTGAGGCATTTTATGCATCCACACTAGGTCTTGGACCCTTACAAATTGAAAAACATGCTTTTAATGATGTCTTTTAAAGGTGTTGTAAAGTCTTGTAAAGGACTTTCACACTTTTCTGGACTTAATAAACCCATTCCTCCATAATTCAACATTATAAAATGTATTTAAATGCATTATCACATCAATCTAGAAGGTTTTTGAATTAAGCTTAATGTTAAACTAGTGTTGTAATGTGTCTTTCACATTCACATTGGTTCTTGTGCCTTCCTAGGCTATGTGGACCTCATTTTAGTGTTGTAAAGTGTATTTAATCACACTTTCACATTGAATTCTATGTCCCAAGCCCTATTTGGCCTTCACATCATCACTAATAGGCCCTTATAAACCCATATTGTGCATCATGAGGCTTCAATTGATAAAATACCTGACAAAGTTGCAATTTAAACCTTATTTCCTTATCTCTTGGATTTATTTCTTACTTGTAAAAATAGCCCCTGTGGGACCCATTCACCATCCATGGTGAATCAGTCCCATCCAGGTGGGACCCATTTTCCATGGGTGGTGAATGAGTCCCATTTGGCTCATTTTTTACCTTTGAGCAAGAAAAAAGTGAAATTTAAGTTTATTATTTCTTCATGTCAGCCTGTGATGAGGTATTAATCGATGAAATAGGTGAATTTCCTATAAATATAATTATTTTAACCCTAATTCACATATCTTATCATTCATCCATCCACCAATCTTCTATCTCAAGTCAAGTAACTTAGGGTTTTATCATTTCAAGGCATTAAGACATCAATTTTTAGACATTCAAGGGTAGATTCTTCATGTTTTGCTGCAAACTTTCAAGATAAAACACCATGGCAAGGTAATCAACTCCATTATTTCATGTTTCATTCCATTCTTTCATCATTTTGGTTTAATTACCTAAAAGGGGTTTGACCAAGGCAAACCCCCATGCCCTAACATTCAACATTTCTTCTTCTCTTCTTGTATGTTTGCAGATTTAGCACTGTTGGAAGCTAGGAAATCATTGGAGATCAAGTTGAAAGGTTTCTCAAGTATTCTCTTCATTCAAAAATTCAAAATATCAACAAAAACTCATTTTCAAGTTTGCAAATTAGAGTTTCAGAAGCGGACACCTGCAGAGAATCAAAGTGCAGATCAGAAGCTCTGGATTCCACTTTCAAATATTTAGAAATTAAAAAGTGGACTCATTCACCATGAGTGGCGAATAAGTCCCATTTCTAAGTCAATTTTGAGTTTTTTGCATTTTTAGACACCCTTTTGTCTAGAACGAGTTCCAAAACAATTTTGCATAACTAGGACTAATTCGCCTAGAATGGAAAATGAGTCTCACCAGGCTTGAAATTAGTATCAACAAAATTTCAAGTATCATTTCCAACCTCCTTCTAGATCCCAAGTTCACACTTCCATTTTGGTTCATTTTTGTTCAGTTTTATATTCATTTTAAGGTGTTTTTTGCATATCACAATGTGTTTTCAAACATCACTTGTTTCTTAGGTTTTACATCCATAATCATTCAATTTAATAACTTAATTACACTTAGATCATCTAATTTATCCTTAGTAACATTATATACATCTTAATTTGAGTGAATCACCTAGACTTTTGAGTGGGGTTTATCTCTCTCCTTTTAGGTGAAACATTCCTAAGAGTACAAGAGTAGCCTATAAGCCCTACCCAAAAAGATATAGTCCATAGATGAAATCGATGGTCGATGGAAGGTGACCTGGCCTAATCTTGACCACTCCCTACCATCCCATGAGGACCCTATCCATGTCCTATATTTTCCAACGGGCAAGTGGTCAAGTGCTATGTGGACTTTCTAAAAGGCTCTAGTGCATTCTAATAAAGTTAGAATACTTCTAAATTTGGTTGAGAATGTACTATTTCTAAATGGCGTTATCTTCAAACTTTTTCTTTGAGGCACATGCTTGAAATTTCATCTGACAGTCTTGACAGTTATTGATATGTGTGGAAAAGGAAAAAACAAAGCAGGGTAATGTACGAACCGATATTTTGAGATCATATCAGGATCATTCCTCGTTGTTTTATTACAAAGAAATAGAAGTGATTTAATTCCCATGAATAAGTAGCTAATTATAGCATGAATAGTTTTAATTGATGTTATGTACAAAATGGATGCATATCTAATCAAGGCTTTTATTATTTAAAGGAGCATTAAAAGCACAATTAAAACTTAATTATAAGTGGTTTCATAGTAATCTATCCATTGATTTACCATTTAAAACATGATAAATGGTTAAGATTAAAAGGATAAAAGCAGGTTGTTGTTAGCTCTCATGCACAAGCTTTCTTTGAAAAATTAATGGTTGGCACAATTGCATGGCTCATTATAATGAGGACCGATGGCCATATTTCTCATTCAAAAATTACATTCAGTTTGAGTCTGAGAGAAGAATTGGTAGAAGTCTTCTATTTCTTATCATTGAGAGGATGAATAAGTCTGGAGACTCTGTTAGGCCAGTCTGAAGGTCTAGGAGATTGAGTTTTCTCGATTCTGAGGATAATGCCCTTGAGAATGAAGTTGATACATAGGGAGCTCCTGATACACCAAAGAGTGGAAGGGGATGTAGGAAATTCAAGAAGTATGGTGTCAGTAGTAACTACTACCTAAGGAGATGAACTATTTCAAAAGAACTGGTCAAGTTCAAAGGAAAAAAGTTGGTGGAATATGAAAAGAAGGAAAAGAAAAAGTGCAAGTATCACAAGGCTTATCTAGGAGGACGTAATTCTCCTGGTTAGGTTTCTGATATCCCTTCAGATAGTGAGGGTGACACTAACCTAGAGGATGATTATTATCCCCTCTCCTTAGTACCAGTTGATGATTATGATTAGGAGGTGGTGATGGTTCCACCATTTCCACCATGAGCAAGGCACAAGTTAGTATCCTCTGAGGCTGATGACTCAGAGTGATGACTCTACCCCAATTTTTTTTCTGATAACACCATGTCCCTTTTGTTAGGATTTCCCTATTCAACATTCATGTGATTTCTTGTTTCTATCACTTATGTGGAAATTTAAATCGAGCTAGTGTATTGGATTAGTGTCAGACTTCCTAACATTGGCGACATGTAGGTTTCTTCTAGGTAGTATGCAAAATTTTGTTGGGGTTGCTACTGGAGAATCTTCTTTGGTCAACAAGGACAAGGATTCAATGCTGCTGCAACAAACTCTTCCTTTTGAGGAGCTAGAATGTCTTCATGCAAAGGATGTGGAATGTTGTCTTTTCCTCTTCCATTTTCTATAATTATTGCATGTAACTAATACAGGACACCTTAAATTCTAGTGCAAATGATCTTGAAATGAAATGAAATGCAAATTTAATTGAGCTTGATGCTTGTTACTCCCTTATTCTATAAAAGGGATTTCAGGGCTCATTATAGGAGGTTGTATTTTTAAGTCTCAATAGGGTTTTAGGTGAAAGATAAGCTTGGGAAAGGAACTTTAAATAGAATATAGATAGATAGGCCAATAGATTGTCTTGGGTATGAAATCTTGTATGTAATAGTCTTAAATTAGTTCTATAGAAACTACTGATATCAAAACAAATCTTAGTCTGGAAAAAAATACTCTCCTATGTATATTTCTCACAAGTTATGAATGAAAATACTAATGGTGTTATCATTTATCTTCAATGGTTCCATTTTGAATGTATGATTCTTTTTTCAGCTTTAACTCAAAGAGTTGATTAAAATGCTTGAATAGGGTTATAGATTTCATAAGGAATTGCTTAGGATTTGTAAGGAGTGAGTGTTTTTAGGCATTGTAAGTTTTCATAAATGCAAAGCAATATGAAAATAGTTCACCTATCTCTAAATTGAGTTGTTCACATATTAATGATTCTTACATATTTGACTCCATTGCTCCAATCGATGAGACATTGGTCAATTCATTATAAAATATTGCATAAAAATGAGCAAATAGAACACCTGGTCATGAACTTAAAATATGATCAATATTCGTTTAAATTTTTTTCAAGAATAGTGTGGGTTAGGAATATCTTTGATTCTTAGCAAGTGAGGAGTCATTTACTTAAAGATCTACCAAATCTTCAGTGAGATAGGTTTTATTTGCAATACAGAGGAATCAATGTGTATAAATGTGTTACTAATTGAATACACTTCATGAAAACATAATTGTGATCAACCTCCTAGGTTTCACAAAGGTTGAAGTGAAGGAGTAAGGATCAAAAAATCCTAAACTTGTTGTGTTGGCCCGTAACGTTGTAGTTTCTTCACTATAAGAGTTGGCTACTCTTTAGAGAATTGTGGGGTTCTATTGGATAAATCATCAGTAGAAATGACAAATCTATTGGGGATAGCTTTGAATCTCTAGTTGTGGAATGTTATATCATAGATTCAAGAGTTAAGTGAATCTAGACATATGCTTTAGCTATTAAGACCTAGAAGTTTTTCTATTGCAGTGATGTCAAATAATTTATGTGTGATTCTGCTATTGGAGAAGACCCAGAAGGAAATTCATATTCAAAGGAACTTCATACCATTTGAAGTTGAATCCTATGTGAAGAGAGGTGGAAAATCTATCTAAAAGAACCTATTGAAGATTCAAAAAGAATTTCAGATCTACAATACTTTCAATTAGGAAGAAAATTCTGCAGTAGTTGCAATATATCCAAGTATGAATTTCATATTTTGGTTTTCACAAACAATGCATATGACAACCACATGAGAAATTCATGAAAATTTGGTTCCCTATTTAGTGAATAAGCACTAACAAAGGGAAGGGTAATTTTATATACTTCTATATTATTAAGTTGCAAAATCAACTATGATGTGAGGTATAAATTATTTCTGAAAAAGAATTGGGATGAACCTTTAATAATTGAAAATGATGTTATGAAAAGCTTGTAAGGGTATAAGAGGGTATATCATCAATATATATACCTTGGTATAATCCAATGTGCAACTATGGTTTGCAATCAGTCCTAGTCAAGTTGTAGAAGAAGTTTTAACTCTGACAGACATAGAGCTATTAATTTCATTTGGATTAATGATTACCCAAATGTTATTCCATCTAAGATGAGGGAATATCTACCAAAGTTCAATGGTACAAAGTGTGAATTAGCAAAAAAGCATCTACAAGAATTCAATAATCTAATGGATGACTTTGAGGTAGACCATGAAGATGTAATCATGAGGTTGTTTGTTTAGTCTTTAAAAGGATATTCAAGAGATTGGTTCTCTGATTTACCAGTATGCTCTATCTACTCTTGGAATGAGTTCAAAATAGTGTTCATGGAGCACTTTGGTGAAAGAATCAGTACTAATTCTTTGCTTTATAAATTAATGAACATTGAGAAAGAAGAGGACAAGCTAGTTCCAACATTTAATAGAATATTTTCTAAACCATTAAGGGATATTCCTGAGCTCTTAAAGTTAAGTGATGCAATGTGTTTGGTTGTTTATTTGTGATCCTTTGATAAAAAAATGATCTATCTGTTGAGAGATAAAAATCCCAAAACCTTTCATTAGGCATATGGGATAGCCATGAACATTAAAAACAACCAGAATTATGGAATGCACAAATGTCATTTGAATACAAGAATTTGCTGCCACGAGACACCAAATGTTGATAAAACTACTAGTTGTTCTAGTGATGAGACCACAAAGAGGGTCCATATGCAGTCTTATGATTTAGATGAATCTAGTAATTTGTTTGAAGAAAAGAGTGATAATGAGATAATGTATTCATCATTCAATGTGCTAGAACCATGTAGTTCTGATTACAACATTGCCAAGGTTAAAAATTTTGTCAATACTAAGCTTAGCTTCATTGAGCCTATTCATGAACATTCAATTCATGAGGTTGATCATGTTGATTGTTATTTTTATAGATATAATAGCTTGTATGGAGTAGAGTTAGGAAATTTTACATCAGATGAGGACAACATTAGAATGAGACATGTTGATGACATAAGATCATTCTTAGATGATCAAGTTATGCAGTATGATGAAAATTTGAAGCCACTAATTTTGGTTGATAATGTTATGGAGTTTGAAGAGCTTTCTGACAATGACATCTCAAATCATGTGTACATGGTAGAAATTCCTAATGTCTGTACTAAACAATCTAAGGGTGGGAATGAAGTTGAAAGTGTGTCTATCTTCTCTTCTAGTGATTGCAGTGAGTTTGGGTGTAATGATGACTTGAAGGATTTGGATATTCATGCTGAGGAGATATAGTCTCTTATGTCAAAAATGAATGTGATGGAAAATCCTTTATTTGATGAGCCTCCATCTTCACTAGAAATGAGAAATGATGACCCTTATTGGTGTAGAGAAAACCCACTCTTTGAGAATTTTGATGATGCATTTGACACATGGTTAGAATATGGCCTTGAGAAAACAAAGGAACACATTGGTGAGCTCTCCAAGGGTATTTCTTATGAATGTTTCACATTTGAAATAGGTGTAGAAAATAAAGATGACTATCATGATGTTATCTACTTACAAGAG
>VDFB02163661.1:0-26344 GCA_007258455.2 Sequoia sempervirens
AAAATAAAAAAACAGTGAAAATAATGAAAAAAATCAGAAAAAAAAATAAAAAAAATGGTGATGAATCTTGTTTTTTGGATTCTAAATGTTTTTTTTCTTTTTCTTTGTGCTCTATGAAGTTTTTTTTACAATTTGGATTGAATATTTTGCAACAAGAATGAAAAAAAATGATTAATCAAAAAGAAAAAAGAAAAACCAAAACCCTACCTATGATTCGAATTTGCCTTGAAAATCTGCACAAAAATGCGTTTGAATATGCTCTTCTCGATAGCAGATCGTTGCAAATGGTGTCTTCTTGCTTTGGGGGAGGGAGGGGAAGGGTTTTGGTCTCCAAGCAAAGTTTCAAGTGTTTTTGAAATGAAATGAACTTTCAAAAAGACATTGCTGGTTATGTTTACGACATAGCCGAGTTTTTCTGTCAGACTCGTGAGTTTTTGGCGAGTACTCGCCGAGTTTTTCGAAAAACTCGCCCAAAAAACTCTTGCTAGTTAACATCGAAAAAACTTGGCCAAAGGAAAAACTCGCGAGTTTTTTACAACTCAGCGAGTCTTCCATCTTTGGTCTATGGTACACTAGATGTCATGTCCCCTTTTTGGGCTAAGGAAATAATTAATGATTTAATTTATCCAAATAACTTTATGTTATTTTCTTTAAAACGACAACTTATGTTTTATTATTAAAATAGTTGTTTTTAAAAGAGGGTTAAAGTGTTGCTAGGATTGGGATGCAAAAGTAATGTTCTAATTAAATGGACTGTCTAGATGCTTTTTAAATACCTTAATAAGTTTTTGGAAGGAAAAGAGAAAAAAAAAATATATTATTCCCTCGGGTGCCTATATAAGGAGTCAAGCATAAAAGAAGGGTATATTATTCCCTCGGGTGCCTATATAAGGAGTAAAGCATAAAAGAAGGGTATCATTTTTCTGAAATCAAATCTTATTTCAGAGCTTTAACATTTTGTTCATCTCCACACTCAAGGATGAAAACCCTTTGGTGTAGAAATTTAGAGGAGAAAACCCTCTTGGTTTTGTCTTTGGATTGAAGGACGGAAACTTTCTTGTTGGTTCTTTTGGTGATTCCACTCAAGGATTGTAGTTGTGCTAAAGATTACAATGAGGATCTTGAAGATTTTTAGTTGTAGTTGTATTCCATTCCTGTTTGGTGATTTTCAGACTTATACGAGTTTATGAATTTCATATTTGAAATCATTAAATGATTTCATAATATTATATATATTTTGATGGTGAAAGAAAATATTTTAATTTGGTGATCAGTGTTAAATATTTAATATTATTTTTGGGCCATTCCCTTGGCTGGGCGTACCATTTCATTTCCTCAGTGGTACCTCTTATTGCTGATTTTATTTATGACTGAAGATGCTCTACCATTTTGGTTTAAGAAATAATGAATATGCAGTTTTGTTAATGGTACCATTGTACCATTCTAACCTGATTGCAGCTTATTTAATTCAAAAAAAGAGCCGTTGTTGTTCTTCCTTCGCTGTACAAATTATTACCAGCCTGCCATGCCATTAGTGTGTGTGGTGTTTCATTTTGGAAGTTAGCTGCTCCATATCCTTGGGTTCTTCTCTATGCAAAAACTGTCAAACAAAATGGGTATGCTTTATAATTATTAAATGAGGATTACATCAGGGTTCAACGTAGTATTTCAGCTGCTGGTTATTAATTGATATCACTATTGCATGTTAACAATTTTCTAGAAATTACATTTCTCTAGATAACAAGCTGAATCTGGAAGGGTTTATTTGTAATTTATTCAGCATAATAATTTGGTATTTCTTCATATGTTTTTTTGTGGTTTATCGCCATAAATAATTAAAGTTTGTAACTAATTTCAGTATTGTAAGTTTCAATGGCTATGCTGCCACCACATCATTGAATTAATTTTATTTCCAATATTTTGATGTTAATTTGTGCAGTTCACTGCCATATTTAATATTAATTTGTAATTTGTTTTGGAAGGTGTCACATCCCTGTAAACATTAGACTTAATTTTGTGTTAATCGTCTGTCAACCCAATGTAATTTGGTCGAAGGTGAAACTTTGAACCTAAAACTATGATTGCACCCTTTATTTTGATGATCATAAGAACTTAAATACTAATATGATATATTAAATACTTTAAATGGCTATTTGAAATAACTATTAAATAATTGATTATTATGAATTTAATGGTGTTATTTGATTTTGGCATGGATGTATTTATATGTTATTGAACTAACCAGGTACTAATAATATTGTGAGAATGTGGATGAGTTTTGCAAGTACTTGGGGTGCAACAAAAGGTGGACCTAGCAACCTATTCTGGGAAAGAACCTTAAACATAGTAACCTAGTGTGACTAGCTGGCAGTCGCGTCACTCCAGTTACTCCACCCAAATCGAGAGTTATCAGCCACCATTAGTAATACTTGACCTATGTAAGTTCTTTGCCTTGATGATGAGTCAATTAATCCTCTTACTACTTTGTAAGCATTTTTGAATTAAGCCATTAGGTGAATCTAGATAAAATAAATAAGTAAATAAATAAAAATAAGGTTGACCATTTTAAATCCCTACCTCACCATTCGAAAACCATATAAACAAATAAAACATAGGAAAATAATTTAGAAGAAATTATAAAGTAAAAATGAACTAAAATAATAATAAAAATATAAAATAAAACCTAAGGAAGAGGTGAGAAAGAAAATAGAAAAAAAAATCACAAAGGGGATTCATATGAAGGAAATAAAGCAAAAGGAAATGAAGTAAAAAAAACAAAAAACTTGCAAAGGAGAATGCCGTAGGTTTCAGCCAACGCAAAGGGAAGTTGAGATGACCATCGAACCAGAGACCATCCTCATTTATGAGGAGAGGGGCGCCTAAACGTAGGAAAAGTTGCTCATTAATGGAGGTATGGCGCCCATGTCTGAGAAGCATCCAAAATGCCAGCCGCTTGGGGAAAATGGTCAAGAAAATCTCTTTAAAAACCCTACGATCTCCCCATTTCAAAGACACTTGATATTTCTACAAGCAGAAACAGAGGTGTGAGAAGAGAAGAGAGGAAGTAGGAGGAGCAACAGAGACGGGAATAGGGATTTGGAGGAGTGGGAAGCCCAGGCGTGGTAGAGCTACATTCAACTACTTACACATTTCAGGTTTTTTTTATCCTGAGTGATTCAAAGAAAATCTATGAGTTTCTTTTATTTTGTCTGCAACTAGGATCCCCTTATGGTTCAAGAGAAAGAGCGAGAAATGAGTTAGCTTTGAATTTCTGCATAAAGGAAACTGGGGTTTTGGGTAAACAAGAAATTAATTTGGTTCAGTTGGAGTTATTTTGCCACATGGGTTTAGAAAATTTTCTGGTCTTTCCAGCTGTGAGAATGCACACCACCAGCCAAAAACCATTAAAGTTAGAGAATAGAAAATAATGGTGTTGTAATGTCCCTTACCTGACTTGTCCTAGAATTTGCTTGTTGATTATGTTTAGGGGTTCTTCTATCCAAATGAATGTTCTCCTAATTCAATAATCCCTAGATTTGAATCCTGTATTCATCATATTAACAACATATCTGTTAGCATTAATATTTAGATATCCAAAAAATAAATGTAGTCATAAAGCAATAATGAAGACATATGAGTGGCGTGTGTAGATCTGCCCGAAGCTATCCATCTAAGCCCAAGGGCACAAGCATCCCATCAGGACAACCCACCCCTTGGCTCCGAGTTGAATGTCCAATCTAAGATCATTCCATTCTCGGAGTGGCGTGCTTAGTGGGAACACTTGTACCTACTTTCTTTACCCACTCATCACCTCTGAAGACACATGACCCACTGGGGGAAGCTAGCGGAGCTTATAAGTGGCCTAGGCCTACCGCCCCTTCATGGCCACAGCGGATTGTTAAGCGGGACCCCCACCCCTCCATGGCCGCAGCGGATTGTTAAGTAGGGTTTTTAGGCACGACTTTTCTCAGGCCCTTCACCCTTAGTAGGCTTACAAACACATAGAAGACAATCTTTTAAACATCAGAGATAATTGTATTCTTTTCACTTAGAAGTCAATATTTAACTATTCAAAGACAATTGTGTTCATTCCACTCAGAAGTCAATATTTAAGTATTCAAAGGCAATTGTGTTCATTTCACTTAGAAGACAATCTTTAAAGCAATCAGGTATATTTGCATTCCTTATTGATTCTCTTCAGATCATTTCATAGACCAATTGTAATTATGATAATGTTAAAAAGAGCCATAATCAATTCCTAGAAGGATTATAATTATGATTATACTATAGAAACAAATGCATTAATAATTGGGAAGATAATAAGCTACATCTAGTTGTAGATTAATTGGTGAATTAATGGAGAAACATTCCTACGTCATGCAAATCGTTAGCCCAAAAATGTCTGTTGATATTTAAATAGCATATATAGACAGGTATTCATACAGGAGGCAAGAGCAGCATACACAACAAGCGGCTTTTGCATATTCACATTTAAACTCTTCGACCAGAGGTATTAAAGATTTAGATAGGGTCATAGAGGCGAACTACTGAACATGTAGAATAGATGCAGGGGATAGATATTCAGGGATTGTATACACATGTATCTATCGATGAGTGAACTGTTGGTCTTGATATTTCAGACATGCTACATATTAAGCTAGTGAGTAACCTCACCTGAGCCGCTATGCTGCTCCTGTTGTTCTTCGATTTCTAACTTGCTTTCCCTTCTCTTGTTTCATCGGTGCCTCTTTATAGCTTTGTCTTAATGGGAAAGGACGTGCCCATTCGATGTAGAGATGTTACCTTGAATGGACATACCCGTTAGGGCGTCTTCCCTAATCGCAGCTCTGTGACTGATGGTTGCTGTTACATACACCTGTGATTAATTTCGGGTTTTTCCATATCTGTGTGTTACCTTCTCGGTGTTGTAGAAAGATGTTTAAGGATGATCGTGTGCAAGTTACAAGCGGACAGGACTGAGAACGCTAATTGCGTATCACTCTAAGGGCCCAACGATAATACGTCCAATGTTTTAGGCATTGATTTATTCCCTATTGCTGTCTTCCATTTTATGATGTTAGTCGTTTATTATTATTCTTTTATGGTATCTAATATACTAATATTATCTATCTTGATTTAAAGTAATACTTTAGAGTCTAGACGACCATTATCTATATCCTGGCGTTCATTTGCAATTAATTGCTAATTTTATATTGATTGTCAGATCATAAGAAAAAGGTATAATAATACTGTTAATTTATTTGTCCTTATAATTATAATAGCAATATTTGGTTGTATTTTCATATTTGTTTGATCTTATTATTTTCATTTCAATATCTTAAAATTTGGGGACATGACAGGTGTCGCCACACTTGTTACATTAGAATAAGCTGAAAAAAAGAAGAGAGAGGATCTTTAGAAACTTGGTATAAATGTCCCCTCAATTAGCTGTAACACTAAAAAAAAAGAAGGAAATAATAAAATAAAATAAAATAATAAACTCAAACTCTAGTAACTTCAGCTAACCAACTGCAGGTCATTTGCAATGCTGAGCAGCAATAAAATAATTAGTTATGGCCTTAATATTCGTCATGTTTCAGCAATCAACATTTAATTTAGTGGTTGATAGATCTATTTATGGTTTGGTTTTAAGTGAGATAGACCATCATGCCACTGCCACTTAATACTCTCAGGTATGAGCAGATACTCATTAAACTGTAACAATCACCTCACCAAATGGTCATTATGAAACTTCAATGTAAGAACCACGATGGTTCTCAACTTGGGAAACCTAAGCTGAGATTTTGTTGTTTTGCAAATTTGGTTTTGTGTTTTATTGAGTTTTAGGACAAAATGGAAAGCTGCAATTTTCTTTCGGACGGGATGGGATCACCATTATATTATTTTTCAGAGCTTTTACAATACCAAAATCTGAATAAAGAATGAAATACATGAAATTTTATTGAAGAACCTGGATGGCGGCTGTAGCAGCAATAAATGCATGAAGAAAATAATAAATCCACTTTTCTCTCCCTGTCACAGGCAAGAAACAATCTCCAGTACCAAGGCGCCCAAGATACAATCACCAGAAACTGAAGAATATATGCGTTCCTCTGGAGAAGAGAAAGTACGGCCTGGGAAGTACAGAAAGTACGGCCTGCTGCAGCAATAAATGACAAAGTACGGCTCCTTGGGAAATGTGCCAACACTCCGAAGAATGATCTCTGATGAAGTCGCCTTTATTGACTGATGAATAACTCTGTAAATCTCCGTCTGAAAAGATGAATAAGCACAATCTGTGACCTCTGTGTGAAATCACCAGGTGCAAGCTTTAGTTGGTATTGCACAGCCTCAGTCTGCCTAATCTCTGAAGAGTTTTCGTTCTCCAGAAACGTCTGTCTGCCAGAAACCCTAGGGTTTGCAAACTCCAATGCTCAGAGCAAAAAGACAAAAGTCGAATAATAATCTCATAATGGTTCGATTTTGCCTTGAGTGAATATATATTTGCCTTTGAAAAGTTCGACCCAAACTCCTTTAAAAATAATCATTTAATAAATGATTTAATACACCTTTTTGAACTTAGGAGAAATAACAATAATTAAATGATGCCTTATTTAATGAATAATATTTATTCATTAAGTCAAAATAAATCACTTTATTATAAAGTATTAAAATACTTTATAATATATCATTTAATCACTTAATATTTAAATATATTAATAAAGTGACTTTATTATAAAGTCAAAATATTAAATATTTAATAATTCATTAAATACTCCTTATTTCTCCGTCTGGTCACCAAACTGAATAACTGGGTGAGCTACGAGCTGAATAGTTGAACCCGGTGTCACACTTGAAAATAGCGGCTACGCGACCTAACAAATAGAAAGTTCGAAAATGCACTGGAAGGTGCGAAGGCCCAGCACGAGAAACAATGCAAAGCTGGAGCTGCAAACAGTGGCACTTCAAATGATCCTGCGCACTCTTTGTCGACCTACGGTCAGTGTCATTAACCTAAGTCACCCGGTTGTGACTAGGATGGGGACATCACGCAATCCATTCCCCACCCCAAAGGGAGAGCATAGTTTATTCTTGACAAACCCGACTGGGCATAGTTTATTCTTGACAAACCAGCCTGGTTAGGAAAAATAAAACCATAGAAACCTTGGAAACACGATAGACAAGTTACGGTATTTATCAATAAGCTAAAGGTAACAAATTGAGAGGTTTCAGCCAAATCCATGATAGCGTAAATCTTCATGAAGAACAAAAATAGAGAAGGAAAACTATGCTCACAGCCATAGCACCACTAATTTATGGGCAGACAGAAGTTAATTAATATAAACTAAAGGCATATGAGGCTGCACATGCCCCCTTTCCCTCCAATTAAATAGGAACTCAATACATTGCCAATACTTTGCTTATGACATTGATTGCTAGCCCTGTATACCCACAAGGTTTACACCCCTTTGTTTTTAACAGTTGTAGATTCCCCTACCAAGATGAGACCTTGCTGCCTAGGATACCAAATGTGATTGACCCAGAGAAGACCCAAGAGTGAACCTCCTGGATGTATGAGCAGTGATAGGCAGTCATTAGACTGTGCCAATAACCGATGTCTTGGCTACTGCTAGGGACTAGCCAACGTTCACCTGTTTCATGAAGGTGAAAGTGCTATGGGCTACCTTGGTTATGATACGGCCATAGCGGTTGCACGGGTAGGGACCCATCCGTGTGGGTAACGGTAATCCGGGGCTAACCGCTGTATTTAAGGGGTTCACTGGTTGTCACTGGTAAGCACAAAAGTGACCGATGCCAAGTGTTACCTGGGTTTAAGGTAGGTTCGCTACTTGGGAATTCTCTAAGACCCTTGGGATGGAGGATGGACCCATGGTGTAGTATGGGTTGCACTTAATCTTCTACCTAGTTGACCAATACCCTTACCGCCACCCCACTTAGCGCAGAAGACCAAGGAACGAATGGGACCCCAGTGTAGTGCGCAATGCACCATCATTCCTTTCTATGGGATGCTCTAGATGGGTTAGTGGTGAGTCTCCCTCTTATTTATCTACCTATCTTGTCCTCCCCTTTGTATCGATCCTGTTGTGATGAGGCTGGACCCACGGTATAGTATGGGATGCACCGAAGCGTCTTCATAGCTGAGCTTGACCTTGTAGTTATCTTTCATGCCCTCAACCCAAACACTTTCAGGTCTGTCCCAGAATAGCTTGCTAGGTCCACTTGGTTGGGGTGGATTGGGTTGTGGTTCACATGGTTGGGTGTGTTGCACCCCACGAGGAAGTAAAAGTCATATCAATTACCCATTTTGGCACCTACACATGCTAGGTAATCTAAATCATGAATTTTCCTTTGGTATTTAGTTTATGGTCTTCTTAACTGTGTATACTTAACTAGTTTTGTTGCTAATGATTTTTTTGGATATTGCAATGCTGATATGTGAAAATGTATTGTGAAAAAAAAAAAGAAATTGCTCTCATGGCTGGGTTTTTACAAAAGGCTTTCTAGTAGAACCAAATTCATTCATTTTTTTAGTTCATTTTTGTAATTAATCTTGAAGGCTTGCCATTAGAATAAGCATTTCATTATTTTGAGATTTCGTAATAGTTGCAATATTGAGCTATGTGGCCTGTCATCAATAAGCATTTCATTATAATATCATTCTAATCCCTTTCACCATATGCTCACCTTGCCTACATTAGGATCTTGGTGATCAAAAAGTGTCAAGGTTTTATACAGTCTTTGTATGCATACTCGGTGATTACTTGCTGAGCAGACGAGTAATCGCGTTTTTTTTTCTGCTGGGCAAGTAATCTCTGCTTTAACTCACAAGAAACTTTGGGCCGATTTTGTGCCGATTAATCGTTGAATAATCTCTAGATAACTCACAGTATACTCATCAAAAACCCTAACACGTTTTTGACGCGTTTTTTAATGTGATTTTACCTGTTTCATGCAATTTTTCCTCGTGTTTTTCATGCGTTTTGGATGTGGTTTTATTCCTATAAAACCCTCGTTTTATCTACTTGTAGTCACCCTATGAATTTGAGTGCATTATTTTCACAATTTTTCCTTGTTTTTTGCGTGATTGTTATTGCTATTGGCATCGCGAATTGCAGCAACAGTGATAGGTTAGGGCAAAACACACGACATGGTTGCACAAGTTGCCTGTTGATTTCATTTAAGTTTAAAATTTCTGTATAGTCTATAGTCTATAGATATATTATAAATATATTTATTATTATTTATTCTATTTTAAAATTTATCTATTATAAAATCTAAAAATATTATAAAATCTTAAATATTATAAATATTTTATATTATAAAATATTTTAATATATAGTATCTAGTATATACTATAGATTATCATTATGAATATATATGCTATATAACTATATATATAGTTAGTTTATTTTATATATATTAAGTTATATATTATATTTTAATACTTTTTAAGTTGTCGAGTATTTGCCGAGTCAAAAATTTTGGGCTTGCCGAGTACTCTCTGAGTCCAAGTATGTAAACTATGCATACAGTGATATTGAAAATTTGTCAAATTGTCAAAATATCCATTTCGGTACATTACACTAGAGCAACTCCCAGATACTTGTGGTAACACAAAGACCAACCATCCATCTCTAGCAAGTGCTACATATACTCCAACAATAGTGTAGAGCACTTTGCATAGGATCAAACACTTATATGGTAATTGTACCTCATCCAAACACACTTTAGTTTCTACCACGATTTTACTAGGGTCTAGTACACCTCCAGGCCAAACCATGAAGTCTAGTTCTCATTGCAACTCACCATGCTATTTTGAGTGTCACTTTGCAAACTTTAGATGATGTAGTTGATGCGACAATCTTAGGTGGCACTCTTTAATCTCATGCTATGCCGAGTCATCTGCTAGCTCATTAGGCACCTACCAACAAACACTTACACTCCACAACCATTGGGAGATAAGAAGTCATAAAAGGAAATGGTTCCACTTTTAGAAGAGACAATTTAAGATCCCAATGACTCATGGTCTCCATAACATGAAATTTATGTAATCTATATATACATATACATAGAATCAATTAATCAAATAAGTAGACAAATAGATGAATGGTAGAAGATAACAATCATACACCTTTCTCAAAGGTATGCCATGCACAAAACAAGCAACTAAATAAAAATTACATTTAGTGCTCAAAATTTCTGGATCAATTGTGTGCAAGTTTTTACATAAAATGATACACAGTTGATCCAAAAATTTTGAGCACTAATTATTATGGACTGTGGAAACAAAAAGTTACTAAAAATTACATTTGCTATTTTAAATCTATATCTCTTTGCAATGACAACAATTATACATAATAAAGTTTTTTCTCCAACTATCTTGTCGGAAAGCTTCGAGTTCCCTTTCTTACACTAGAGAAATGAGCCCCTGGTGTTTTCAATTTAGTGCATTCCGATCTATTTGGACTAATGACACCAAGTCATAATTGTGCTTGGCATTTTCAACTCCTTGTGGATGATCACACTAGGGAAATATGGGTATTTTGCTTGACAAGCAAAACTCAAGCATTTGATAGCTCAAAGAGTTTCAAATCCTTGTTGAATAGTCATTTGGTCATCCTTTGAAGGAAATCCACTTAGATTGAGGGTGGGAATTCACTAGCAATGAGTTTCTCACATATTTGAAAGAACATGGGATCAAAAGACAATTGACCAAATGTTGCATATATGTCTCAATAGAATGATGTTGCATAAAGTCATAATTATATTATCATGGAAATGGTGTGAAGTATGTTGAAAGATGCACATTTGGTTCCTACATTGTGGGAAAAATTGATTCATACACTTGTGTGTTTGTTGAATAGGGTACCTGTTGTGACCTTTTCACACATCACCCCATTCAAAATGAGGACCCCGTAATTTTTGCTCCATTCGGGTCTTTTGGCTTTGGTTTTGCGGTTGTCTCTCTTTGTACCGTCTATCTTTCCGGGGATGTGCCTGTCTTTGGGCCTAGGTTTGAATTTTGGCTAAGTCTGTGAAATTAGGGTTTTCATTCTTCAGACTTGTTTGAGGTTAGTTGGAGTGAGCAAATTGAAATTTGAGCTTGGCACTGCATTCAAAAAGCTTCGTGAAAGGTTCTATTTAATTTCACTGAATTCTGACAACTTACTATTTTTAGTAAGTACTCAATTTGGGACCTTTTTTTGAAGACTTTTGAAATTTTGACTGCTACACATTTAGAACACTTCAAAATGCTTATACGCAAAATTTGAGCAATTTCTGACAACTTGCTATTTTTAGCAGTCCTGGCTTCGGGAGCAATTTTTAGGGTTTGCATGCATGATTTTTCAATGCATGTTAGGATAATCTTCTTGGGTTTTTCAAGAGCTTTGTGATGATGTAACATGCAAGTCAAGTTGATGACTTACTATTTTTAGTAGGTACCCACATGCAAACCAATTTTTTGGGTTTTTTTGGGTTTTTTGAGATCTCCCATGCAACCTGCAGTTGGTTGATCAATTTTTCTAGCACTTACTATTTTTAAAGCGTGTTCACCTGAAGAAATACCGTGATCTTCTGCCTACGAGGAAAGGCAACATGCAATGAGAACGGTTGAACTAAAGTTAGTTGAGGCACATGTGCAAAATGAAATTAGGGTTTCCTACTTTGGCGCCTAAAATGAGGGGCAAAATTCGAGAAAAATGAAAAATGGATGTATCCCATTGCGATCAACATCTTTCAAGGAATCTACTGGTAAAATTTGAGCGTTAATTCGAGTCACATCCGCAGAATGCAAGGCTAAAAATAGCAGGTCAACACGAGAGGTAGATGTGAATGGGTCAAACAGGTCATGAGGATCATGTGGAGCGAATTTCAAGTCAAACGGAGTTGCAAAAGTTCGGGAATCAAGGGGTTGCTAAAAATAGAAAATGAGGGCGAGCAGGTTGAAAAATTGGTTAAGTATTTGATAGCCACCTCCGGAAGTCTCCTTAACACTCCAGGTGAAAATTCTAAGGCATGCAAGAAAAATGGAAGCATCACCTCCCAGATGTGCCCAGGCTGAGACGAGGAAGCTTGAAACAATTGTCTAAGTTGCAAAAACTAGCATGAGACCCCCTAGAATGCGCCCACCATGGAGTTGGATGAAGAAAAATGTCTAAGTGATGGTAAGATGGAAGCACCACCCTTGAAATACGCCCAAGATTGAGGAGGCATGGAAATTTTTCTAAGTGATTAAAACTAGAAGCTCCACCCCCTAAATGCGCCCTTGGCAAGAAGGGGGGATAAGAAAAGTCTAAGGCAAGAAAAAAATGGCATCACCCCCTCCCAAATGCGCCCAAGCATCATGGTGAAGGTGGCTTGAAAAAGTTCTAAGGCATGAAATGGAAGCACACTCCTCCATATGCGCCCATCTCATGAAACAAGTTGGAGAAAAATTCTAAGTCTTGAGAAATGGCAGGAGCCCTCCTTAAATGCGCCCAGAGCATGGAGGAGGATATTCTAAGTTGTAAAAGGTAAGCAGACCCCCCCTAGGTGCGCCCAATCTAAGGAAGAGGTTTGGAAAAGTTTCTAAGGCATTAGAATGGAGGCTTGACCCCTCATATGCGCCCAACACCCTAGATGATGAAATATGCCCAATTCAATGAAGACAAGACTTAAAATGCGCCTATGGAGCAACAAGGTGGTATATGCTTCCATCTTGAATAAGGATGTTTGGATAATTTCAAAGTCACAAAATGGAAGCTCACCCCCTAAAATGCGCCCTAGAAGAAGATGAAGGCAAGAAAAATTCTAAGTCATAAAATGGCATGACCCCACCTCAAATGAGCCCATCATGGAGAGATGTTTGTAATATTTTCTAAGGCAAAGAAAAATGAGTGCACAACCTCTAAAATGCGTCCTAGGGGAAGAGGTTAAGAGAATATTCCTAAGGCGTTAGAAATCAAAGATCAAGGGGTCATATGCGCCCAAATCACCAAGATGAAGATAGAATTTTTCCAAGGCATGGAAATGTGAGGAAGGACCCCTTAAATGCGCCCAAGACTAAAAAAGGTTAAAATGAACCTTAGTAGCAAAATATTTTCAAGGATAAAAAAATTAAATGAACCCCTTCATGTGCACCCATAAATATATAAAGTTGAGAAATATTTTCTAAGAATATTTTCTAAGGGGGGATATTTAAAAAAAAAAAAAGTAAGAGGGCCTTGAATCTCTTCTAAGAGGGAAATAAATTTTGAAGTATTGCACCTTGGCTTGAGATTTCAAAATGGACGCCTGGCTTATGATTGATAAAATTTTCTAAGGGGAAATAAAATTTCCCAAGGCTCAGTTGGGATAAATTTTAAGGCAGAAGGGTAAAATAAAATGCACCCAAGTTGAGATGAGTGAAGCCTAGAAGGAATTTTCTAAGGCTTCGAAAATGAAAGGCACAGGGTGGTAATGCGCTCTAGAAGTGAAACACGCTCAGCACTCAAGATCTCAAATGCACCTAAGGAATAGGGCACAAGATGAATGAAGTTACATAAAAGTCTCCAAGGCATCGAAGATGAAGCATAAGACACAAGGGGTCATATAGGCCCAAGGTGAATGGGATGCTTAAATATTTCTAAGGCATTGGTAGAGATACTCCAAACACGGACATCCACATGCGCCCTAGCACACAAATGTTGAATGCGCCCATGAAGAAAGCAAAGTTTGCTAGAAAAATGATGAATTTTATCAGATTCAAAGATCAACCTTGGAAATCAAAACATGGATATCAGGTAAGTGAAGTGAATTTATATTATAAAGTGTTTTGACGCTCTTCTCTTTATTTGTTTTGCAGGATGAATGTCGGGACCAAAGCATAATGACTTGAGGCGATGGAACAAATACTTCAGGACAACATTACAACCTTGGGAGGAGATAAAGTTACATGTTTCAAGCTCCTCCATAATGTCTCGATTGTGCCCAAATCATGAAGGGAGATGTTGGAAGAAATGGCCAAGTGTTGGAATTTCTCCTCAAAGACCCAGTATGCACCCAACGCAGGGAGGCAGGTGGCAGGAAAAAAATGGTAGAGTCCAAGGCAGGAAAATCCTTCAGGAACAGAAATTGAGGAAAAGATGAAGGCCCAGGTGTTAGAGATCATCCTCAAGCACTTCAAAGTTAAAGAATGACAGCAGGATGGATTGAAGGACAAAGTAGAGGAATTCTTCTTAAGTGTGAATTCCTTCTCCGACAATGATTCAAAAAATGTTCTCCAGCATACTTTGCACAACCCAAGATGCAGTGACAGGTAGGAGGAAAATCATCATCGAGCAGGAGAAAGAAGTTGCCGTCTTGGAAGTTTAGATTGAGAACATGCCTGTCATATCAATTCAAGAAGTAGAGGTTGTGTTGGCCAGATTTATCGAATGTCCAGTCAAAGAGAACAATGGGAACGCGTTTTTGGATCAGAATCTTCTGGAAGATGGTGAGCATTAATTACTCATAGTGGTCAAAGGGAGAGAGTGGGCATTTTGTGCTCATTTATTACCCCACTCCTCTTTGTGGCAGTTTTTAGGGATGAATCTTGATTAGGGAATATGTGGCTCAATCTGAGCCCTTCATTGTAATTGAATCTGAGCCGTCCAATGGATTTGGCCAACTATAAAAGGGGCATCCCCCCTCATTTGTACATTATTAGATCATAGATAGATAGAGCATAGAGAGGCAAATAGCTTAGATTGATAGCATAGCTTAGATTGAAGAGGAAGGAGAGTTCTCAATTTGAATGCTTTGTAAGAGGTTGTTGTGAACACTCATAATAAAGAGTTATCATTGCTTGTGGTTCCATCTTTTGTTGTGAGTAGCTAGCGAGGCTTCTTCGTCCTTCCAATTCACATAAAATCTTAAAGTAGAACTTAGAGTAAAATAGATTTTATTTCATGCAAGTAGATGGTAGTTGTGGAATGTGGTGTTTAATTTGAGCAAGCTTCGCTAATCCATACCACTAGTGGGCTCATTGATGGTGAGTTCGCCTTGTGTGGTCAACTGGAATATTGTGGACCTAACTTCAATTATGGTTTATATGTTGGTATGCGTCGTTGTGATGGTATATTCATGTTCAATTGTGATTTGAATATCTTTAGTTACTCCTTTGAAGATTGCACTAGTTTTGTGGAAGCTGTCCGAAGTGAGGCGAAGCAACGCTTGGTTGAAGTTTGCAAGAATTGATCCCCATGTCCCGTGCTTAGGATAGACCATAGCTTTTCTAATCCCTGCAACCATTCAAATTCAGTGCTTTTTCTAAAACTTGTGCTACATTGACACATCTTTCGAAGCTTTTGAAAACCCGTTTCTCCTTGATCTTCAGCTGAACAATTACGTAAGTCCCCCTTCAGATACCAGCAAATCACATCGAGCCAACTGAGACTATCCACTGCATGAAGGAACCTTGGAGTTGAATGCATGATTTTTCTAGCAATCTTAGCATGCAGGAGATTTTGTTCAAGAGAGGATAGAGTAATTATTGGGAAAATTTATTCTGTGTTTGTGCGGTCATAAAACACCCATCAACAGTACCCACAAAGGTGCTTGCACCATCACTCTTGAAGAAGAATGGATTGATACAAAGCCCTCCATCTTACATCTAAAGGTGTTTGGATGTACAACTTTCATGCATATGCCCAAGGTGCAGAGGAAAAAGTTAGATGAAAAATCTTTGAAATGGATTTTTCTTGAATATAGTTCAAAGTTGTAAAGATATCAACTCCTAGATCTAGTTACAAAGAAGTAGCACATGAGTAGAGATGTTGTCATTGATGGGGAGAGTGTTTGCAACATGCCTACCTCACCATCTATTGCTTTGAAATAAGCATTGACGATCCTTAAGAGTGAAGAAGAAAAAAATGAGGACATCAAACATGAAGAAGGTGGTGAAGATTTGTATTAGTTTGAACAACCTCCACCATTGTCCTTATATATTGTGCGCAAAATACTCAAGTGGTATTACAACCATACAAGCATAAATCCTCAAAAAATCACAAAAATCCCAATTTTTTAAAAATCTTTCGCCGAAATGATTTTTTCCCCAAAAAATCCCGATTTAATCAGTTGTGATTTTCAATGATTTTTAAGCGTTTAAATCGCAAAAAAAGTTGTGTAAAAATCGCAAAAAATTGTCCAACCAACCTATCGTGAAACCTTAACGCACGAAATTGCTATTTAATTGGGTTTTTTTGTTGATTTTATCATAAAACTAAGCGCTAGTCGTTGAGATGTGGTACACCATCAAAGACTTGCTAGATTTCATCAGGTTGCTGAGGCAAATCATAGGTAGGCAACCTTGGATGGATGTATATTTCCAATAGATGTTAAGGACATTAAAATAAAGACACCTTCTATTACAAAAACAATATATAGAAAGTTAACCAAGATTGCATAATAATCTGTTAAGAAATAAGGAGCAAAAACATCCTTATATAGAATTACAAATATCTTATCCACAGAGGATAAGGATGACAAATATCTTATCCATAAAGGATAAGGATGACAACTCATAGGATAAAATTGACAACTCATAAAGCAAAAAGGTAAATCTTATCCACAAAGGATAAGGGTGACAACACATAATCTGAAGTCAACATGACTTTATTAAAGAAGATTCACAAAGTCAATCCTAAAAGCTAATTGACCATTACAAGATAAAACATTACTTTAATACCCTCCCTTAATGGACATTCTACTAACTACACCAAGTTTATCTCAAAATTTTACAAATTTGTTAGGACTCAAGGACTTGGTAAGAATGTCTGCAGTTTGGTCCTCAGTTGGACAATACTGCAACATCACAGATCCATCTTCTACAAGTTGCTTAATGAAATGAAAATGAAACTCCACATGTTTGGTATGCTTGTGAAAGACTGGATTCTTGGCAAGCTTTAGCACCCCTTGATTGTCACAAAACAAGGGTGAAGGCACTACTTGAGACATTTGCATGTCTGAAAGCATCCTCCGAAGCCATACTGCCTCACATGTTGCTTTGATTGTTCCTCAATACTCTGCTTCTGTCGAGGAAAGAGCTACCGCCTACTGCTTCTTACTGGTCCATGTGACTACACCTGTACCAAGATTGAAAACATATCAGGAAGTGGACTTCCTATCATCAACAGAACCTGCCCAATCTGAATCTGTGAACCCAACCAGCCTAGGATCTTTGCTTCTGCTATACAAAATGCCAAAGTCAAGTATTCCTTTAACATCCCGCTTCGCTGCAATCCAATGTTCTACCTTTGGGCCTGTCATATAATGGGAAATGTAATAGCATAACTTAAATCAGGTCTAGTGGTTGTAAGATAGATAAGGCTGCCCACTAGTTGTTTGAATGTTGACTCATTGATTACTTTTGAGCCGGTTTTGGCTGAAAGCTTCAACCCTTTCTCCATAGGTGTAGACGAGACTTTGCAATCTGTCATTGTGAACTTTTCTAGAAAATTTCGGGCATATTTAGACTGAGAAATAAAAATACTGCCATATGTCTGCCAAACCTCTACACCTAGGCAATAATGTAGGAGGCCTAAGTCTGTCATGTCAAAAGCCTTACACAAATTACATTTGATTTCTTCAATCAAATGTGCCTCACTACCTGTAATGATGATATCATCCATATAAATGACTAGAAGGATGATTTCATTACCTATGCTTTTGACGTATAAATTTGGATCTGAAGGACTTCATTGGAATCCCTATTGATCCAAATACATATCAATCTTTATGTACCATGCCCTGGGTGCCTGCTTCAGGCCATAAAGAGCCTTCTTTAGTTTGCATACCTGATGCTCCTTTCTTGCAACCTGAAAACCCTAAGGTTGAGTCATGTACACTTGTTCCTCTAAGTCACCATTGAGGAAGGCACTTTTCATGTCCATTTGATGGACTTTTTAGCCAAATTGTGCTACCATGGCTAGAACTAACCGAATGGTGCTCATCTTTACTGTAGGAGCAAAGTTTTCCTCATAATCAATTCCTTCTCTCTGCGAGAATCCTTTAGCCACTAACCGTGCTTTGTACTTGTCAAGTGTACCATCAACTTTGTACTTGAGTTCGTACACCCATTTGCAGCCAATGGGTTTCTTCCCTGGTGGAAGATTTGAAAGATCCCAAGTCTTATTTTTCATAAGACTCTGATGTTCAGTTTCCATGGCCTTTTCCCATTTAGGTTTATCTTTTGCCTCAACAAACACTTGTGGTTCATATACTCCATGAATATTGGCCATAAGAGCAAGTTAACTGTGTTCTACTTGCTCTTGCCTCTGGATGATCAACCCTCAACCATTTCATCTCAAACATCACTAATGATTTTTTCCCACCACTTAGGTCTCTTTTTAGAAACCATAGATTACATAATCGCCAGTTAATCGGCGAGTGGAAGATTAATCACCAAGTTTTCAAGAAAACGAGTAAAATCTACCTTTACTCGCCAATATGAAAAGTAAAAATAATCGCCAGAAAAAATGGTGCTTAATCGTCGGATTTTTTATCAGTAATCGTCATTAATGAAGAACGCGTTTGTCTGGCTCATTTTTGCGCTCAAACGAGTCATTTTACCTGATTTTTTCTCGTTTTTCTTACTAAAACCCTCAATTTCATATATGTTTCACACCCGCGTTTTTACCATCAGTTTTAGGGTGATTCTAGCTTCAATTTCCACGTGAATTGGAGGCTTTATAGCATCGCGATTTACAGAAAGTGCGACTGTGCGATAGATAGGTTAGTTAGGTTTTTTTTAATTTTTTCTCTGTTATAAAACGTCAAATATTTAGGCAGCAATTTATTTTTTTGACTTTGGATGACCGATATTTCACTATCGCTATAGTCTTCATAGCCTTTGATTTATATATTTATTTAGAAATATTATAATACGATTTTAACCTTCTAATATTATCAATGATATTCAATTTATATGTTTATTCAGAAAAATTATAATACGATTTTAATTATAATATTATCTATTATCAATGATATGCGTAAGATGATTTTGATAATTATAATAAATTAATAATACCCTAAATTATATTTATAATTTGATAATTATACTTATAATGATGTTGAATAGTTTATATTTTTAGATATGAATATTTATATTTATAATGTTATTTATTATTTTTATTATTCTTATAATGATGTTGAATAGTTTATATTTTTAGATATGTATATTTATATTTATAATGTTATTTATTATTTTTATGGGAAAAATAATTAATCGATAGTTGTTCTTGAAGTTGAAATAAATAATCGTTTGCCTCAATTCTGTCATATTAATTTATATAAAACACTCCCTCATGGTTTTTAGACTCATTTGATGCATTTTGTAATTGAATTTTGCAAAAAAAAATGTGTTTTTATAAGAAATTTTGCTACTTTTTAAGTTGCCGAGTATTTCCCGAGTCAAAATTTTTGGGCTTGTCAAGTACTCTTCGATTCCGAGTATGTAAACTATGGTAGAAACCCTTTCATCCAAATCACTGTGGTTATCATGACTTGGGCTTCCTATTGCTGTCATTTGGATGTTGATCCAGGTTATCATCAATAAAAATTGGGTTTATTTCCTCGTGCTCTGAATCCCTCCCTTCAGGTGGAGCTTTCTAAAGCTGAATACCTAAATCTTGGGAAAGAATAGACTGGTTATCAATAATCTGAATCTTAGAAGATGTCGGAAAAGGCCTTGCTTCCTCATCAATCACAACATCTCTATTGAAAGTGAAGCAGTCAGTGTCAACATCAATCAACCTGTAGGCCTTATGATTTTCACTGTACCCTGTAAGCATTAACTTCTTACTCTTAGGATATAGTTTGGTTTGCTTTTCATCTAGAATCCAGACATATGCAATAGAACCAAAAACCTTAAGATGACTAACTCTTGGTTTCCTCCCAGACCATGCTTCCTATGGGGTTTGATGTTTCACTGCCTGTGTGGGAGACCTATTGAGCAAATAAACTCTAGTATATACTGCCTTAGCCCAAAATTTATTGGGAACATTATTGTTCTCCATCATACATCGGGCCATCTCTGTGATAGTACGGTTTCATCTCTCAACTACTCCATTTTGTTGTGGAGTGTTGGGGTGTGGTAAATTGTCTTTTGATGCCGTGTTTAGTACAAAAGTTGTGGAATTCTTTAGAATAGAATTCGCCCCCATTATCAGATCTAAGAGTGGTTGTGGCACAACCATACTCTTTTTCTACTAAGGCCTTGAACTTTTGAAACTCATTGAACACCTCAAATTTTATTTTTAGAAAATATACCCACATTTTTCTATTAAGATCATCCACAAACAAAAGAAAATACCTGCACCCAGTGACTGATGTCATGTTCATTGGTTCACAAAGATTGGCATGAACTAGTTGTAGGACTCTCTTGGCTTTCCAAGCTTGTCCATCATCAAAGGGTGCTATGTTGCTTCCCAGCTTAGCAAGCCCCGCACACACCCTGTATCTATTGTTGAATGTCAGGAATGCCATCTACCAAGTTCTCTTGGGTCAATTGAGAGAGGTAGGACAAATTGAGGTGTTTGTACCATTGATGCCAAAGAGTAGTAATGGCTGATGCACTCTTGGATGCCAATGCATGTTCCTTGGCCTATCCATTTTCAACTAATCTATACAATCCATGATCTTCTATACCAAGAGCAATAGTCTTCTTGGTATCCTTGTCAATGATACTACATTTATGTTTGCTGAAAATGACATCTAAATTAGGACTATGTTGCATAATCTGACTTACTGAAAGTAGATTGAGCTCCATTCTAGGTACGTAGCACACATTGAGAAAAAGTAACTTTTTCCCTCCAGAGATTAGCTGCACAATCCCTCTACCTTCAATCGTGTACTTCTCACCGCCACCAAAGATCACTGAATTAGAGCAAGCAGTGTACTTTGTGAACCAGTCTCACCTATTGGTGAAGTGATGTGATGCTCCTGAATCGATGTACCATGTAGATGACTCTAACTGATCTACCGGTCTTAGGGCCATGAAGGCATAGAAAGTTGATGCCTTCTCTTTTGAATGCTCTGCAACGTGATCCTTCTATTGAGGTCTTCGTTGGTTGGATTTTTGTTCAGCCAACCTCTTTTTACAGTACTTCTTCATATGACCCAACTTACCACAATAATGACATGTGATGTTTTTCAAATTCTTTGTTGCATCCTCGTTGTGACCTTGTCCTTTCTTGTGTGACCATTTTCCCGTGCCTTTGTTGTTGGCTGCAAATGCTTGCTCCACACTCGCTATTTCACTGCTGCTACCAAACTATTTCTTCCATTTGTCCTGTTGTAAGAGCTTATTGCATAGATCTTCAAACTTCAGGTCAACATCCGTAGCGATGATATTGAGCGTCTCAATGAAATGCTCATAAGCATATGGTAAGCTTCTCAATGTGATTACCACCATGTCCTCTTCTTCCATTTTTCGACCAATGGCTGACAACTAATCTTTGATGTCCTTGATTTTGAGTAAATGCTCCTGCAAGGACATTTTCTCATCCATTGTGATCGAAAAAAACTTATTTTTCAGAAAGAAGGCCCCATCTTTATCTGAAGTTTCATGGTCACGTAGATGCTTCCAAATCTTAGCTGAAGTCATCCCTGTTTGGATTTTAGGAAGCATGGTATTGGTTATAGATAATTTGATCAACATAACTGATTCTTTGTCACGTTCATCAAACTTGTCTTGGTCTTTACACGCAATTTTTGGCCGGGTGGTGGTACCAAGGACGATCTTTTTGAGGCATCGGTACCCAAAGATTGTTAGCATTCGTTGCTTCTAGGTGTTGTAATTCGCGCTAGTAAGACATTGTCTGCGTTCCAACATGATGTTGGGTAACAAAGCCATCCCTCTTGCAATTCAAAATCACGGAAAGTGAAGAAGCTCGTTGCTGTTAGAAAAACCATTGTAATTTTTGGGAAAAAATTTGCAAAACCCGAGCAGCAAAGTAAAGAACCCATGATTTCATAAAAAAATCAGCAAAAATTCTGGGAAAATCTGCAAAAAAAGTTTGGAAAAATCTGCAAAAAATCCGAAAAAATCTGCAGAAATTCTGGAAAAAATACAACTTTTCTAAAAAAAAATCGTCAAAAAATAGGTCTTAAAACCTGTGTGATTTTTTAACTGTTAAAAAACCCACAAATTTTGTGTAAAATTCTGCCAAAAAATTACAAAAAATAGACCCACAATTTATTTTTTGAAAAAAATCATCAAAACCTTTACGAATCCATACGCTTCCTTTGGCACATTCTTCGGTGTCTCTTGTGTGCAATTTGTCACTGCCATAGTCCATAGAATTCACATGCTTGCCAATCCCGAAAATTTACAAAACACAAGCTCTGATACCACCATATCACAAAACAACACACAAAGTTAACCAAGATTGCATAATAATCTATTAAGAAATAAGGAGCAAAAGCATCCGCTGTGACCATTTTCACACTTCGCCTCCATTCAAAATGGGGACCCCCTAATTTTGCTCCATTCCGGTCTTTTGGCTTGGTTTTCTCTCTTCTGTCTATCTTTTTCTATGTCTACCTTTTAGACGCTGCGCCATTGAGCAAGCTTGTGAAATTTGGCGAGTCGAAAATTAGGGTTTTGAACTTTTCAATGGTCAAACGAGGTGAATAAATTGAAAACAGAGATTAACATTGATGTCGGTATGCTTCCGACAAGTTTCCACTGAAGTTTCATCAGATTTTGACTACTTACTATTTTTAGTGAGTGTGCAATTCAAAGTATTCTCTCAGCATTTTTGAGATTCCATTGATCACCTTGCATCTAGAACACATCAAGTTGCTTTCGTGCAAAATTTGGTAAACGGACAACTTACTATTTTTAACTTAATTCGGCTTCGAGGCGAGATTCCGGGGTTTTCTATCTTTGAGTTTTTCAATGCATGTCGAGGATTCCTTCTAGGTTTTTGAGACCTTGGCGGCAATTATAACATGCAAAGCGAGATATTAACTTCGAGTTCAGCCCTCACGAGGAGGCCTATTTTAGGGTTTGCATGTCGGGTTTCCTTTGCATATGCGCATATTCTTTATGGGTTTTGAGAGCTCTGTGATGATATGACAATACAGCGGAGATAATCACTCATTCGAACTTTACTATTTTAGCGGATGCATCGACGGTAGCTTCTGACGCACTTGATCCGCAGGCGTCGCCAATACCTTGAAGCGAGAACAAACGAGAGGTCATTTGATATGCATAAGATGAATTAGGGTTTCAACGGGACCCAAGAGGAGGGTAAAGTCCAATTTTTCAAAAACGGTGTATACCACACCTTGATCGGCGATCTTCAAGCTATCTGGCGATAAAATTTGAGAAAACGAGCACTTACTATTTATAGTAAGTCATTTAATAGGCTAAAATATGCCAAAGCCCGGTAATAGGCGCCCGGCGTCGAGGCAAAGTCCGTGGTGAGAACCGCGTCATTCAAATTTCAAATCAAATGGAGTTGTGGAGGTATCAGAAGCAGGCAGTTACTATAAATAGCAAAACACCTTCAGAAATGGGCTAAAAATAGCAGGCCAACTCAAAATAGCAGTGTCAACAGGTTGACAAAGTCACAAAGATCCAGTGTTCAAAATTTCAAAACAATCTAAGCCTCTGAGATATGAAAATCAAAAGACTTACTATTTATAGTAAGGCATGGGGAAGCTGGCAGAGGAAGGTAAAAGAATGTCTGAGTCTGAGTTTCATCCTATAGACCCCTCCATATGCGCCCAGCTTGCCAAGGAGAAATAAAGGTGGTGACAAATATCTTAAGTGTTGGTAAAATCCTCTTGCCACCTCCAAATGCGCCCCTATTGATAAAGAAGTTAGAGAAAATTTCTAAGGCACAAGCTTCATCCTGCTCACTAGGTGAAATGCGCCCTCCTCACAAGCAAAATGATGAGAATTTCTAAGTAAAAAGTTTCATCCACCTCCAATGGCAAAATGCGCCCTCATGCAGGTCTCATGTTTGAAAATTTTCTAAGTATGAATTTCATCCCTCACACATAGCCAAATGTGCCCACTTTAAGAATTTGATGAAAAATATTCTAAGGCATGGACTCATTCCTCCCCACCCTCCATATGCGCCCATGTTTGAGAAGCTCAAGAGTCACAAGTCAAAGGCGTTTGAATGAGCTTCCATCCACTTGACATGTTGAAATGCGCCCAAAGTCAAAGAGTCAAAGTGTTCGTCCTTCACATATGCCAATATGCGCCCATCTTCCAGCAAGGCAAAATGCGCCCAAGGTTAGAAAGTTGAAAGGTCAACAAGTTTTCCATCCTTCATCAAGTGCCAAATGCGCCCAAGCAAAGGCAAGTAAAGACAAAACGAAGAAGCTCAAGAGTCATCCTTCAACACCTACGAAATGCGCCCATACTACAAGGAGGTCAACAAGTCAAAACAAAGGCGTTGAAAGATAAAATTCCTCTCACCCTCTCAAATGCGCCCAAGGTGGTGGAATAAAGTTGAGAAGTGAGATGATAATTGCTAAGGCATGGGAATATAAAGTTCACTAGGCATTGAAAGTTGAATATTTCCCCTTCAAGAGTGATATGCGCCCAAAGTGTATAGGGTGATGAATATAATATGTTAGGCGTTGGGAATATCAAGCCTATAAGGTGATGAATATAATATGTTAGGCGTTGGGAATATCAAACCTATAAGGTGATGAAAAATAAAACATGCTAGGCATTGGAATTCAAATATGATGTGCTTTAAAACGAAAATTTTCTAAGTGAATAAATAAAATTTTCTCACCAAAGCAAAATGGATGAAGTTAAATAGATTTTCCTAAGGCAAAATTTCAAAATGCAAAATGATTCAAAAATTTTCCAAGCCAAAGTATTTTCTTCCTTTAGAAAATACGCCTAGACATGAAGGTGATGAATTTTTTTCCTGAAGCACGAATGAATTTGCCAGTGATGGAGTCAGAAGATGCTGGCATTGCAGGATGGATTTTAAAAAATTTCAAGTCAGAGCAACAAGATGTTCACAGAGATGAACGGGATTAAATTGATTAAAAAATTAATTTTCTAAGGTTCAAAATTTTAAATTTTAAATGAACCCGTTCATTGTATACCCATGAATTCGACAAGTTCTGGAGAAAATTTTCTTCTAGGTATTGGAGATCTTCGATGAGAAATGGATTTCTATGTCTTCTGCACTTCGCCAACGCCTTTCAGATGAAGAATTTAATCGGTGCTCCAATTATGAATTTTCCTAAGGGAAATTTTAAAATTTTCTAAGGCAAATTTGAATAAAATGTGTTTTCAAAAGGAAAATGCTTCGACAATGAATTTAAAGTGAATTGCCTAGATGATTTTGATTGAGTTTTTCACTGATGAATTTTCCAGAGCCGAGGAGAAATAAAATTTGAATTCAAATGACAGAACTCCGGCTGGTGAATAAAATTGATTAAAAGATGAATTTAAATTAAATATTTTCAAAAGTGAATTAAAACATGCCAGTCAAAGTTGAAATTCTAGAAGATTAAGATTCCTGACGTCAAAAGACAAGTGTCAAAAATGCCAGAGGAGGGAAATTCGAATGGAGTAGTGGAGATTTAATACACTGGCTAAACTTAGCCTTCTTCTAGAATTCGATTTTCCTATAAGAGTTGAAGATTCATTCATTCTTTTTCACAACTGAGGAAAATCAAATTTGCTCTAAGTCTGATATTACAATGAGTTGCTGAGTCTAAAGTGTTGCTGAAGTTAGAAACTTGTTGAAGAGGAATTTGCTGAAGGATGAAACTTGAGTTGTTGCTGAAGCTGAGTTTTAAAAATCTGAAGTTGCTGAGGTGCGAATTTTAAAGAGTCTAGAGTTGCTGGAGATTCGATTTTGCTCAAAGAGATTTGAAGTTGCAGTGCAAGCTGAAAGTTGATTGGAGAAATTTCGATTTGAAAAGAATATTGCTGAAGAAGTGCGAACTTGCAAGAGTCTGGAACTACTGATTGAAGTTGGCCGATTTCTTAAAATACTGAAGTTGCTGCAGCCAGCTAGGAAATTTGATAAGTTTCATTGAAGTTGCTGAAAGTATCAAAGTTGCTGAGACTTTCTAAGTGGTTGATAATTCGAAATCTGTTGAAAGAGAAGTTGAGGTTTGCAAATGAGAAATAATATTGCAACTTCTTGAAGTCGACTGGCAGCCCTGCAAAACATTTTATTTATTTTTCTAAGTTAATTTGCTGATGCATGTTTATTGTTTTGCAGATGGCTGAAGCAAGAACAACTGGCAAGGACAACAATGATGCATCCAGGCAATCCGTTATCAAGAAGCTGAGCAAGCCATTTATGCCGGAGTCAAAGTTCACTTCAAA
>VDFB02163662.1:0-36182 GCA_007258455.2 Sequoia sempervirens
GGGGGGAAGAGGTGGGAGTGACATAGATAGTGGGAGATATAGAGATATAGAGAGCGACATGGAGAGATATATCAATCACTCTCCCTATATCTCTATCTATTCATCCTTATCTCTATATCTCTCTACCCCTCTCTATCTCTTTGTCTCCCTTTCTATTTTTATGTTTTTCATTATCTCCCTCTCTCTCTATATTTTCTTCCCTATAGTTATCTTTGTCTCCTTAAGTGTGCAATGGGTACATTGAAGAGGTCTTAAAGGAGAATTATTATATCTTTAATCAAATGGCATGCTACCTTGAGCATAACTCCCCAAGGACACATGCCATCCTTGGATTGTTGACATGAAACAACCAATCAAAATTTAGTTTCTCTCTCTCCTATTAATATATATTACTATTATATTAAATATATATTATATTAATTATATTTTGTATTATATAAAAATATACTTATTATTAATTATTAATTATAATAATTTTATACATATTTAATAATTTTGTTAAAGAATATAATATATAATTATAATAAGTTGGACAAATATATTATTTATTATGTAAAATATAAGCTAATATATACTTAACTATATTGTAGAATATTAAAAACCTAGCTAAATGGCACCAAAATTTTGAACTTAATTAACATCTTGTAAAACCCATGAAACTAGGTTGTAGCTCATCAAGTGGAGAAGTGAAAGGTCCAATACCGGTGGCAGAGGAAGAGTTTGGAGTAGTGAAAACAAGGTCAATGCTAGTGCTTGGGGAAAGGAGTTTAGAGTAGTGAAAAAAAGGTCAATGCTAGCAGAGGGGAAGAGTTTGGAGTAGTGAAAACAAGGTCAATGCCAGTGCCGAGGAAGAGTTTGGAGTTAAAACAAGGTCAATACCAGCACTGACGAAGAGTTTGGAGGAGTGAAATCAAGGTCAATATCAATGCCGAGGAATAGTTTGGAGGTAGAAAGCAAGGTCAATACCGGTAGCCGAGGAAGAGTTTGGAGTTAAAACGAGGTCAATACCAGCACGGCCGAAGAGTTTGGAGGGTGAAACAAAGGTCAATATACTCGGTGCCAAGGGGAGATTTTGGAGGGGTGAAACAAGGTCAATAGCACGAGGGGGCGAGGTTAGCGAGGGCAGGTTGAGGGCACTCAGGAAAAATCGACGACCAAGGGGCAATGATTACTATAAGTTTGGCACCCCCATTCTCTTTAACCTACAATTTTCATGCCTAGTTTCCAAAGATCTTCCCGTACATTGGCACCCCAATTCTCGTAAAATGGTATAAGATAAGATGATAAATAAAATAGCCCAGCCTTTCTCAAGCATTTTATCCACCTCAGTCTTTGAAAATTTTACAATCTACCCACATCTTGGTCGAGGTCTAGGATTTCATCACACATAGCCTTCATCGCATGAGTCTGAAGCAATTGTAGACTTAGCCCAAGTATATGCTAGGCTAAGGTAGATCTAATGAATGGAAATAGAGGCATACAATTCTTCTTTAATACCTCCACCACAAACATATATGCAAGGTGTTGGTTATTTTTACAGTAATCAGGTTGATCTTCTAATCTACCTATGGAATTTCCAATTCCAATAAAGGGAAGCTCTTAGGACCTGTACCAACTAACGAGGATTTGAAAGACCTCCTACACTTTGGGCTCTGTAAGACTCGGGAGAGTGATCCCTTAATGCGTTTACAACCTCTGCACCATGATCATAAACAACATTAACAACAATAGATAATCTCATTTAATATCTTAACATAATAGGATAATACCAAATAGAATTGGCTATTTATCAATAATATCAACTATTTGGAGCATGAGATAACTACAACAACATTTCACAATATAAGATAGTCATTGATTTGAAATTTGTAGCAAGCTCTAGGTAAAGGCAAACAAATGTTGAACCATACAAATAAGTACAACTTAGATCAGTGCCATATATCCATTGGAGGAGCAAATTTATAAGCATCTAAGGGTTTATGACAGATTTAACACATAACATATAAGATCCTTGATAACATTGCTTTACAATCTCATCAATATGTATTCTAACCCAATACTACTTATCAAATCATTATACAAAACATATCCACCTACAATCCCATTCAAGCATTTTAATTAATTCCTTGAATTAAACATAAAAAAAGAATCATACACACCACAACAGTGAGATGAACGAAACAACCCTTGATCATTTTATTCAAAATTCAGATATGCTTGTACAATGGAGAGACATGATTTCAAATTAATCATATCAATTCAAATGCCAGTACTGTCATAAAACATCAAATCCCCATGAATTCAAAATCCACTAGAGAATGACTCAAAACCTAAATTGTATTTTCCCTAAAACCATCAAACTTTACAATTTGCTATGCAACTTCATCTAGACTCGACCAAAAATATCTAACTTGCTAACCCGTACTTTTGGCCTTGAAATCCTTCTTATAGAAAAATAATGAGCAAACAAGCATTGGGCTAGAAAGCACACGTGTCACCAGCCAATTGGACCGCCTTGTGATATTCCAAAATTTTGTTACAATTCCATAGAATCTTCTTGTTCATCGTGCCCGCTGAGAATGGTTGATGCAACAAAAAAAAAACTTCAAGAATTCCACGCCTAGACTATCACCATAAAACAAAACGGGGGTCCCTATTATGGCGCAGCGACTGGTTGTCAGCGTGCGTGACCTACTCCTTCACTCTTCCTCAGTTAAATATACATTTACCCATTTCTAGTACTCTTCATCAGTTGGCCAATCAAAATTGATCACCTCATTCACCTTGAAACTATAAGGTTGGTACTTAACTGCCACTTGATTCGCTTCTCTTTCAAAAGAATCCAAAAATGAGCTGGTGCTAATGATTTTTCCCATACAGCTCACCAACAAATCATAATATGAGTTACCCTATTTTTGAAGGTTTTGTAGTCCAAACATTATATAAAGGGGCTCTTACACTTTTTGTGATTACTGTAGCTTGTGTAAGAGGCCCCATGGATAATGTTGTAATTGTAGGATGCATGAATAGGGAGTAGGATGAGAAATAAAGAAGGTATAGTTGTTGTCCTCAATAGTTTTGTGAAGAAAAGCATGTGAAATGAGAGGTTCAAGCTTAGGTTTCAACAAAACATGTATGGGAGATCTAATTTTATAAATTTTTATCCATGTGCAGACCTAATGGGTTGTTTCTGAACACTGAATATAAATAATATACATACACACACACACACACATATATATGTATGTATGTATGTATGTATGTATGTATGTATATGTATTTTAAATGTAAGAAATGCAAATGCAATTATTGGATGCTCTCCTAGAACAATAAATCACAACATATTATTAAAATCTATATCTATGTATATAAATGTAATATTTCTAATGCAAGTGTAAATGAAAACATGGTTTGTAATTATTATAGATACAACATATCCATAAATTAATGTAATTGAAATTCTAAAGTCTTCAACACATATAATATGAAATCAATCAAACTATTAAACTACATGAGAAATAAATGAAAGCAGTAAATGCATATGTATGTGTATTTGTAAATGTAGGTGTAAAATAAATAAGAATAATGAAAATTATAAAAGAATACAAGGAAAGGTCTCCTACCTTCTTGGTAGTGATAACCTCCTCACACACAACCCTTAAAAATTATGAATAGAGGAATATAATCTTTGAAGAACTCAAAGTTGATTCTCTCCTACTTGATGCAATTAGTCATTTTATCCTTACAAACATTTATAATTTGATTACTAGGGGCACATGGGAGCCAATTCTTCATAATAGAAGAAATTTGATCATACTTTTCAATGATGAAAATTGTAAGAGAAAACCTTAGGTTAAAATGAATAATTCTAACTAAGTTCTTTAAATCATGTCCAAAATTTGTATAAGAAGTGATGGTATGTGTACCTAGATGCATGGAGAAAGGCTAGTCTTTAGGCTCTTTCATCAATCATCCTACCTTAAGACATACCAAAAATCTCCTAGCAATTAGACATAGAAAGATTTAATGACTTAAAAAAAAATTATTGCCAAAGCGTAAACTTATGATGACTTAACCAGGCCTAGTACACACTCCCTCCCCATTAACCACTTAGACATATGGAAATTAAATGTAAATTTGCTGCTATTTTTAGTCATGTAGGTGTCCAATAAACCACTTGGTGGTGTTTCCCTTCAAGTTTATTTACTTGAATGAAGAGAAAAAGTCCTTTGATTACAATTAGATAATACATTTGAGGCCTTGGTTGTGTAACTGGTGGACCATAGTCACATTTAACACTTATTACAAAGTTTGGGAGTTAAAATGTTAAGTAGATTTGATTTGTGATGGACACATTTGGATGGTAGTAACAATAGCTTGCAATCTATCAAGACTTGATTACCTTATAACCTGTGAAATTCTAGCGATGAAATGATAGATTAATCATAATGTCACCTTGGGATCACATCACCATGAAATAACTTCATCCAACATCCTTATGAGTGCAGGTACCACCAAATAGGTATTTGTCACATCTGTCTTCCTCAAGTGAGGGAAATTCAAGAAGAGAAGAGGAAAGTGAGACATGCAGTATGTCTAAAAGAGGGAGATCAACTAAAGGTCAAAAGATTAGAAGAAAATTTCGTAAATGCATGGAACTTTTTCTTGTTGAAGGGGGGTCATGTTCTTATGATGATGAGAGCATAGGCGACGTCGAGGTACCCTTGAGGTACAAAAATCTATGGAAACAATGGGTACCCAAGTAACTTCCTCCAATAAACACTGATTTTTGTGTCAACGAGAGGATATATCGCATAACACCATCGTCATTACATAGTTTGGGCCTATTTTGCATGGACGGCATAAAGGTCTGTAACGAAAAAGTTATTGAATTGATGGAGTATGTCGGACCCTGTTACAGTTGCAAAGATTGGATGCAACTGGTTCGATATACACGAAGTATGCATAGGTATGCACTATCAGCAAATTATATACAACTAAAAGATAAGGATCAAAATAAAGGAGTGACTATGTACATTGACGGAAAGCCAAAAGCATCGGGGAATATTGCATGGTTTATAAACAGTACATGACCTGGGTCAACAAATAAGGAACCCAATTGCATATTCGAGGCGCGCGAGGGAAACCGTGTATTCGTATGTGCGATAAAATCAATAACTGCAGGGGAAGAGTTGCTAATCGATTACAATTTGAATTGCTTAGTTACAAACAAAGTTACCATGGGGGTGGTATGTACTATGTACCATTTTGCCCAACCTCTAATTAATGACTCCAATATACCATTTTATTCTTATGTTTTTATTCGTAAGTCTATTGGTTTCATTTCGGTAATGTTTTTTTATATTTAATTTTTGTCACAACAGGACATTGATCGTATGGAGAAGGCTCTTGCCTAGAGCATAGATCGCGATGTATCTTCAGGCGCTTCTACCCGACAGGTTTATCTCATTGTAATTGTACAAATTAGATACAAGAAAAATATTTTATTATTATGTTTTTTTCATAAGTTTATTGGGTTAATTTTGATAATGTTTTTAATATTCTTGTTGTAGTCGACTGATTAGGGAAAGGCACTAGCAGTAGAGGAGAGCATCCATAGTGAGGTGTAGTCAATATTTTGTGATGATGACATCGCTTATTCACCAAACCCTCTTGATACGATAAAGAAGATAAAAAAATGCAATAAAGAAATGGTTGAGTTGATATTCATAGTGCCTCAAACAAATGAGATAAGAGAGAGGGTTAAAATATTGATGAGAGATTACAAAACTTGCAAGTAAGCTATCATGAGGTCTTTAATTATAACATAAGTTCATTCATGGTTTTATATTTTGTACTCTTTATGTCATGAACTAAAATATGTGTTGTTTTTACAGGGTTATTTGCCTCCTCATGATGCTCCTGGCCATGATCAGGGTACTGCAAGTGCTTCCCGAGGAGTAAGGGTTGGTACAAGTGTCCATCCCGATCTTCCTATGCATACATCACATCATCTAACCCCATCATCCGTGCCTATATTGTCGTTTGAAATGTCAGCAACACATACCATGTAGGCATCCGTTAATGCACCCCTCGGCAGAGAACATGCCGAACATGCGCCGGACATGTACCCGGGATGCAGAGGCCACTAGTACTGGTGATGTTTTAGCAGCATTTCTTGGATCTTCCATATTACTAGTACGGAACATTTCCTGGTCACACTTGTGGTGACTAAGGATTTCGTTCCCATAAAGATAGAGAAGGTCCCAGGTACTTTAAAATGTTTTAATTATTATTCTATATAATCCAATTGAAATTTACTTATTGATCGCTCTTTTTAGACTATTGATCCCATGATCATTTTGCAGGAAATGATGTTTTTTATAAACATCTAAGTGATATTACATTGGAGCTCTTCGGGCCCACCATACATACACGATGGAATGCCCAAAATGAAGATTTAAAAGATGAGCTCATTAATGTTTAGTTGTGTTGTTCGGTGATAAAACATTCAACCAAACCAAGGTCCTTAAGAAAGCTTGGTACCTATCTAATGTATGCGAGGGACCAATATAGGTCACATTTAGAGAAGAACAAAAGTACTTAGCGTCCCCCCATGATTCCAGAGAGGGAGTGGAAGGACCTGGTGTCCGATGGAAAGGAGAAGGCTAAAAAGAAAAAAGGAAAGACACCACCGGGCCAAGGAAGGTATGTGATACTATCAACAATGTAATTATATACTAATTACTCTTTCTTTTTACATAATCTAACGTATTTCAAACTTTTCATAGGCTGCCCGACACATCGAAGGCAATAAAGGAAAGACTAGAAAAACACGGGCAACACAAACTTGGCTCTGGTGGTTATATAAAATTAGATGCACGAATTGTAAGTATCAATAAATGAAATATAGTATCCAAATAATAAATTGAAAACAATTTTGGTGTTATCACACCATAGAAGCAAAATTCATGATCTTATGCAAAAAATGTAGGGCTCTGAATTCAACAGAGTTCCCACAGAAGATGACCTGAAGATTGCCTTCTAGCAAGGCTATGGAGCTGTGGTTGAACTCCTAAGAGTCTTGACTGGGCAAACACAACCTTCCACTACATCTGACACATAGGTAAATAAACTCAATAAAGTTTATTTAAAATTGAATACTTGTGCAATCTATTCAATATTAATTTCCACCATGAAGTAATTACATGCCTATTTGTTTTAAACATTCAAGCAATGATAATACTGCACATGAAATTGGAATGCAACCTGGTGAGGGTGGAGCACAACCTGCAGATGAAGGTAATGGTGTGCATCCCGATACTTTAGAGTATGTAGAGCATGATCAACATGTTGAGCATGATCAGGCTAGAGAAGATCAAGAACATGATGTGGCTCCATCAGGTAAAGAGGACCACTCTAAAGTTCTTTTAAACATATTTAATTGCAATTGGTGTATTAATTAATGTAACCTTTCGTGTTTCAACTTTAGAGCATGTAGAGTGTGATCAATGTGTCGAGCATGATTAGGCTAGAGAAGATCAGGAACATGATGTGGCCCCATTAGGTAAAGAGGACCACTCTCATGTTCTTTTAAACATATTTAATTTAAATTGGTGTATTAATTAATGTAACCTTTCATGTTTCAACTGCAGATTAGGATTTAGAGGGTGTTCAACATGTTGAGCATGAGTCTATAACAAAAGTTTAGGAACATGATGTGGACCCATCAGGTAAAGAGAACCACTCTAATGTTCTTTTAATTAATGAAATACTTGTAACAATAAAAATAAAACATATCAGTTTAACATTTCTTTCTTATTGCAGCAACCCCCCCTTGCAGCGGCGTCCACGTCATGAGCATACGACTAGGCGTACATTAAGATCACGAACAGAGGGATGAACAACTAAAGGGGGGACAAATATTGATTTAGAAAACGATACTCCACTTTAGATTTTTGTAGCTTTAAAAAAGAAACAAAAAAAAAGTGATTGTAATCATATCATGACAACCATATTTTTGATAATATGTAAAAACTGAAAGAAATAATATTATGTGTTAATGAATGAATGTGAATATGTTAATTAATGAATGTTATATGTTAATGAATGAGTGTTATATGTTATTAATGGATGAATGAATGTTATATGTTATTACTGGATGAATGAATGAATGTTATATGTTATTAATGGATGAATGAATGATTAATGTTATATGATTGGGTATGGGGAATTGAGAGTGATGTGAGGTAGGGGGAGGGGCCAAATGAGCTTCCACCATCACGTGGTTGGCCTGTTAAGTAGAGAATATTAAACTATTCTCAAAACAAAGAGAAGCTCAATAAGGTAATGCACTTTTCAATATAAGAAATGCATCGTTTGAAGGATCAAACCAATATGCAAAGATGAAAGAAAGTGCTAACTTTTCACTATGGTGGCAGAAAAATGATTCTTTATACCCTGAATCCATGCTCCGCATCATAATTTAAAGTTGTTTCCATTCCAATGTTCTGAGTTTAGTTTGTTTGTATGGCTTTGTATGAATACCACATTGTGTTGTGTGTGGAATTAGTTTAAAAGCTCTGTTTCTTATGTTTTTAGTGGTGACATAACTCTAAAATTTGAATTTTGTGCATAACAGGTTAGTGGAAAAATTGATAGCTCTGAAGGGTTTAGAGGCTCGATTGAGATAGATACATGGATATTTGGATCTTGTTGTTGATGGGAGGCTTCAACTTAACCATGAAATTTTGTACCATCTATAGGTATGCAAAAGTTTCTCTACTTACATTCATTTTGTCACAACGATAAGTTATCATTGGTGAGAATCGTAGCGATACACTTAAGATTGAAGGAATAATTCTCGGGGAGACTCATAACGTCGGTATGACTGCATGACACCATAGTGACATATGATCTATTGGCTATTGGTGAGACTCAAAACATCAATGAGACTGTGTGACACCAAAGCGATATGTAATGTTGACTGTCGAAGAGACTCAAGGCGTCAGCGAAACTACATGACATCTCAGTGGGTGTCTAATAAACATGGAAAATGACTAAATAAAATAATTTCCTGAGATTTGAATACAAAGGGACGCGACTTGATTGATCTCTCACCGATGGTACATTTCAACGAATATTTTTTTTTAAAAAAATTGCATTGTTTCATTGAAATTTCGACGAACTCAACCGAAGAATCACCGAAAAGGTCCGATGAAGTTTCTATAGCTGTGACGAAGGATTCATCGTAACTCCTTGTCCATTTCACCGTAATTTCGATGAATTCCACCGACGAATCACATAAAAGGTTCGACGAAGTTGCTTAGTTGCGACGAAGGCTTCGTAGTAACTCCTTGCCCATTTCATCGCAATTTTGATGAATGCCACCGATGAATCACATAAAAGGTCCAATGAAGTTGCTTAGTTGCGATGAAGGCTTCATCGTAAATACTTTCCCATTTCATCAAAATTGTGATGAACTTCTGGTGTTCTTTCGACACTTCGAAAGAGCCATTGCAATTGCATTTTGGTTGTAATTTGTTGGTGGATACACAAAGTTGTCATCAATATTCTGATGAACATCCAACTCATTTGATGATGTCGACGATCGACAAATTTGTGACATTATTTCGATGTTTAATTCGTCATCGGACTTGCGACGAAAAAACAACGATGAAAATGTTTTCGTCATTTCGTCGCTTTTCCGACAAAGATTTGTCGAACAACTGACGAACATCCGTCAGAAAATGGTGTCAAATTTAGTAGTGATAACTAGTAATCATAAAGATAGAAGACATCACTAAAGATGCACAATGCATAGAATCAACTATAACTCGTGGGTTCTCATGCATGTAATCCCACGTAGGGTTTATGGCCTCAAGCTGGTCGAGCCCCACAAAAGAGCAATAGTTTTTAAAGTATCATGAATTATATTCCATTGAGGCTCCAAGAACCTTCAACTACTCATAAAAATCATCAATATGCACAAATAAATATACAATCACAACTTTATGCATTATGAGCAATGCATGACTCATTCCTTATAGTCGACTGTGTCGATGTTAATTTCAAGCGAAAGATTTCAAACTGTATTGTAGACATATAATCATATGAGTCGAGGGCTCTAGATTAGAGATACTTGTATATATTACATAGAGATAAGGATGTAGCTCACAGAGCTCGAGCTTTCTCGATTACTCTAGTCATTCCCTCCTATTGTAGTTCTCTATAATAAGAGAATATAGTTCCTGGTGTTCACCACCCCCACACACCCACTCAAAAGTAGTTAATAATAACTACCCACTCTCATGGATTCTCTACTCAAGGTTAATAAGCAATAGAAAATTCCCACTAAGTCGTGGGTCTCTCCACAAGATCATCCTACGAATGCTCTTAGATGAGCATGCATGGTTTGAGGGGATCATGGTAAATAATTTCCACTCCTCACAACGATTCTCTCTCTCTCTAAAGCATTACTATGCTTATCGATAAGAAAAGATGTTTCATTGATAAATGAGGTCGGTAAAAATATAATCCCACTAACAACTTTGTTCTAACTTCCCAAAGTTTTACATAAAATAATAGTTCATGATCTTAGCTATTAATATCAATAGGTTTAATAATATTGTGACATAAGCTTACATACAATGCATGATTGGGTCAAAATATTCTCCCTTGACTCAACTTGGTTCATCAATTTGCACCTACACAAAAATTAAGATGGCGAGAAATTGTTATTTTCCTTGTATCTATTCCCTTCTCTCTGATGATGCTCTCCCTCCCTTTCTCGGAGGAGCAGAAACCTATTCCCTGAATGCAAATTGCAATCACCAACTCGAGATTAGTGTATCAATAATCATTTCATAATCCTCATGAAATCATCACATCTTGACAACTTTTAAACACATGTCAATTTTAGTCAAATAAACATAACTCATGAAAAAATTGATTTTTCCAAACATTTTTACTAAACATCAAATCATTGAATCATGTGTAATCATCTACTAATTACCTCAAAAGTAAAAAGTAAAACATAGTTAAAGTTAGGGGTGTAACACATTGGTTCATATTCATCTTCTTCATGAAGTAATATTTACACCTATTTGTGTCATGTTTGTCCCACTTTATATTTTACAATATATACTAACCATCTTTCTAGGGGATTTCTCAAGTTCCCCTCTTAGTGTGGTAGCCCTCTTGGTGCCTTTGATTATCAAACATTCATTCCTTAGATGTTCTTCCTTGTTATAATTTTTAAACCAAAATTTATTTCTTCTAGGTGGGGGAGAAGTCTTATACTTCTCACCTTACAATAGAATTTCTTACTTCAATATTACGTTTTTCCACTCTAATTTGGAATTATCAATTTTATTCCTTCCTACTAAATTGTTCTCCCATATCTTTGATTAGGATTCTATTTTGGTGATAAATTTCATTGCATCCTTATATGAAGAGGAAATCTTCTCATCTAGTTTTTCTATAGCATGAGGTGTTAACCCTAAAATAAACCACTCAATTCATTTATTTTATGTTAATGTTTCTTATATCTTTCTAACTATACTTTTAAATAATTGTTCATGATATTTTACTTATTCCTCATTAGTTTTTATCATCTTCCATATTTTATTTATATACATGTAATATTATTCATACATTAGGTGAATGGAAATTTGTCAATATAAGTCACTCAATTCTTTCCATGTTTTATCATGCTTAGGGAATTCTTTAATGCACCATATTAGCGCCTCATCATTGAGGGTCTCCACAAAATTGTATAATTGGGTCTAGTCATCATTAATACCAACCCCACTCCAATGAAATTCTAAGGTAAATAAATGTTTGCTAGCATTCTTGGCGTGTTTACCAAGAATAGGGAGCTTAATCATATGTGCATCCATATTTGGAGGAGGTAAAGGTGATCTTGATTTATTTTGTATGGTTGGGGATTATCCTTTCTCCTAATCTATTCTCTACTCTTGGATCTCTTTCTCTCTCTTTATCATGGCTTCTTTATCTAGTTTCACTTATTTTCTACTTGACCAAAGTCCTTTCTCTATGATTACCTCTTGGCACTTGAACATCTAAGAACTCACTTCATAATACCTATCACAAATCTCATATATAATTGCTTCTTGATATTTCTTTCCCTAACCCAATTAAGGATTCACTACTTATATTGACTATTTAGAAACTCAACTTGATTTTCACATGGGAGGTGACACGGTCCATGAGGTTCATCTCCACATAGTGTCTCTTTAGCTTGGGGAATGTGTTTGTTGACAACACATCGTTAGGAATTGATTTATCTTTAATTTTCTTTGAGTTAATTTCTTCCTCATGAACCCAAGAATCACTCTCATCTATCATCTACAAAATTTCCTTGGAAAACTCCAAATTTTTGGCATTGACTTATTTTATTCTATTGCTAAATATTATCTCGTCTTCTTCACCAATTAACAACTTCTTTACTTTCTCCCTTATTTACTTCCTCTTCTTCCCCATAAATTTTTGGTGTCTTACATGGTGGTGTTATTGATGCCAAAAATATGATATTATCACTTTTAAAAATGAATAAAAATAGAGGATTTCCTTTCTAGTAATTTGTGTAACTTTACCTATGCATCTAGATTTTCAATAAATACATGCAATACATCTAAAAATGATAAACTTTAACACAAAATTTACCCACCCATATAGGTTTTGTAGACATATATGAAGTATGTGTCACCTTTGCAACAAGTCAAAATCTCTAAATTATACTTTAAGTTGTCCATCTAGAATTTTAATAATGTATTTATTTCTTCTAAACATGTCAAAAAATCTAAAATAGGCTTGAAGAATTCATCTTGAATTTTAATATATTTCTTTAAAACTTTAAAAACCTCAAACAAGCATTCTTTTCTATAGAACACTATAATTTAATCCACCAACAATTCTACTTATGGATTCTATCTATAGCATACACCATATTCCCTAATAATGTACAATACAATCCATTTCTTGAAATTTCAAGTTATGGTAAACACACATATCTAGAGCACCAGAAATACCTATGTTCAATCAACAATTTAATCTTAATATCATAACCTATTCAAGAATTTTCTATAGTGAAATGGACTCATCAATGGTGAAGGAAGGAATGAGATGTGAGTGAAGGAGGAACAAGATCAAGTCACTAATCTTTGGTAAGCTTAGCCTCAACCTTGGCACTATACTCTCTTATGGTCATCACATGTTTTTTGTTGTCATAACTCTCTTTCTTATGCAATGCCACTGGAAAAAGTAAAGAAATTTTCTATAATCTTTCCATTGTCCTTGTGCCTCTCCTTTATCATTATTTTCCTTATATTTTTTCCATTCTCTATCTTTCTTCTTCAATCTCAATTATCAATCATTGTAAATAAAAGAAAATATTCGATATTCCTAATTAAATAAAGGACCTACCTACAATTATGGTAGTTTTCATTTCCTCCACGACCTCTACACTCAACCATATTTAGTTGTTTTCGTGTATTGGTGCCATAATGCAACCTCCATTCTCATGCAAGACTATGAAAGAAAGATTTAAATAGAAAATTTAATATAAATTATAATTACGATTAACATTAAAATTACAAATGTCAATAGTGGCAAGGTGTGGTGGATAAGTTGTTGTGTTGTTATTCTTTCCATAAAGGTTCAAACTCCATTGGGGTGCAATTGTTGAGGATTTATATTGGGGATGGGGTCCCCCATTTGTGACCTCACCGGTTCATAGCTCCAGGTCAAAAGTGTTTACCCCTCTTAATAAAAAAAAATATTAAAATTACAAAAATGTTAATGTAATTATGTTATATATAATAAGAAATGTCATGATATCCTACACCTCTAAGAGTTTGCATCATCCCAATGCATCGATATTTGGTAAGAAATTAGCATCAACTTTATTCATCTTTACACCAATATAGGTAAGCTTAGCCTCAACCTTGACACTATACTCTTTTATGCTCATCACATGTTTGTTGTAGTAGAGCTCTCTTTCTTATGCAATCTCATTGGAAAAAGTAAGCACAATTTCCATAATCTTTCTAGTGTTCTTGTGCCTCTCCTTTATCATTGTTTTCCTTCTAGTTTTTTCCATTCTCTATCTTTCTTCTTCAATCTCACTTCTCAATCATTTTAAATAAAAGAAAATCTATCTTTTTTCCCCTATACTCATGTTCCTAATTAAATAAAGTACTTCACCTACAATTATGGTGGTTTTCATTTCCTACACGACCTCTACACTCAACCATATTTAGTTGTTTTTGCATAATGGTGCCATAATGCAACCTCTATTCTCATGCAACAACTATGAAGGAAAGACTTAAATAGAAAATTTAATATAAACTATTAATATGATTAACATTAGAATTACAAATATATGTTAATGCAATTATGATATATAATAAGAGAGTGAAAAAAATGTCACGACGTCCTACACCTCTAAGATTTTGCCTCATCCCAATGCATCAATATTTGGCAAGAAATTAATGTAAACTTTATTCATCTTTACACCAATATAGGGCTAGTAAGATTTTATGCTTGAAATTTCCATACCTTATAATTTGAATGGATTGACTAGGATACCTATGAACTAAAAAAATGTACCTATAAGTTCATAATAGTATGTTTCATATTTTTAACAATCAATCAACACTTCAACAAGGTTAAAACATTAGTGAGAAATGATAAATGCCTTAGAAACAATCTTTGCTGGTGGAATAAGTCTATATCCAATTTATGTTAAAAGCACAAAGCAAGAAATTAAATTGGCATGGTTGACAAACATATATAATTTGTAAGATTAATTTAACCTTATTGGTACATTACCAACTTAACTAGAGACTAGATATTTATATCTATATACACACTTTAACTAGAATTGAATAGAATGGTATCAATAGTTTTACCAAACAATACTAATTTAAATTTCACAATCAAGAAGTAATGAAATAGTAAGGATATACTAAGATCCCAAGAAAGTAAGTTACAAAAACTTTCACTCATACCTTAATCCTAGAAATCATAGTGAAACCAACTAGTCAAACCAAGATCTCAACATGTTCTCATGTATTTAAATTGAGGAATGTGAAACATCACAAACATAATACTCAATAAACCTAGATATACTATGAAGCATTATAATAAATCATACTATCATTCTCGTGCCTTATTATATTTATACCAAAATTCAATTCATAATTTATGATTAGTCACATATACCATATATAGATGATTCATTATAAAGCTTATGCAACATTCAAGGTGGCATCACCATAGTCATGCATGACCCCAAACCATTGAAAATAGTGCATAAATATATAATCAATAATAAGTATGGGTTATTACATGTATACAACCATTAACAATCCACATCAATAATTCAAAGCATGCATCCACATAAATAATTGATTTATGAGATCCTAACACCAAACTTTACTGCTCACCATATAATGAAAGTATCAAAATAAGAAAATGACGACAATATTGAATCCTTAAAAAAATATTTCATAGTACTTAAAACATCAACCATAAGGAACCTATCAGAAGAAAATATCAAACATGGAAGTAGAAAATATCAAACATGGAAGTATTATTCCTCACTATTTCAATGTTCCAGTTCTTTTCTATTTTTAATCACTACCTATCATGATATCATCTAAATATGCAATAATTTATTCAATGTTCCATTTCCTCTTTATTTTTAACCACTACCTATCATGTTATCATCTAAATATACAATAATTTATTTATATTAACTGGTATAGAAGTCTACAACTTTGTATATATGATTATATTAACATAAAAATTAATATATATTTTACTTTTATATTAATATATATTACGGCACAGGCAGGGAGGATGCTGGTAAAGGTTGAGGAGTCTGGCTTTACACCTGACAATTGCATCTGAAAGTTTCTAAAGCCTTTTCAACAAACCCATTTTGTCCATACCCTGCAATCGTATCATTCCATAAGACCCCATTTTTGAGGCATTCTTTCAAACAGTTCACGCGCCTTGTCTTTGCTTCTACATTTTGCATACATGTCTACCAGAGCATTACCATCTGACAAAATTCCTATATCCTTCCTGCTTTTACGGATACTCCATTCTCCATTCTCCATGCCATCGGGGTGCTCTAGCTGAGATACTAGAAGTTTTAAAAACAGTTTGTGAGACTCACAATCTACCATTAGCACAGACATGGGTTCCATGCAAGCATTCTGATCTTCCAGTTAGTAAGAGGCAGAGTAAGAAGACCTGGGGCTTAGATAAGAGCTTAGAAGGAATATACTTGTCAACTCAGGACATGGCATGTTATGTGAGGGATGCCTACTTGCTGCCTTTCTGAAATGCATGAATGCATGCTCTGAGCACCATTTGGAGATAGGGCAGGGGGTTCCAGGAAAAGCATTTGCCCTGAAACACCCATACTTTTCTAGCGATGTTAAGAGCTTCTGCATCATGGAATATCCTCTTGTTCATTATGCTGAAAATGATTACCATATGTTTGAGTTTTATTTTCCAGTTACTTTTGTCTTTTGCTCATGATTTTTAAAATTCAAGTTATTTTGGTCTTCTGTGAATTCTAAAATTGCATTACAATTCTGTCCAGGCATTTGGAAACCGCGATGTGTGGGCCGTATGTGTTGGAGTACAATGAACACTTCACTTTGTAAATGCTTTTTCAAATTTGACTTAAGTAAATAATATGAAGCAATAGAATAGACAGCAACATAAACAAAACATACACAAGCATATGACACAATGATATGTCCTGAGTGGAACCCTCCTGGGGAATAAAACCACTCGAAAAATGCCTCACTGGCTTATTTGAACCTCACTGGTTACAAAGTGCCTTATTGGCAAAAATGGCCTCACTGACCAAAGAACCTCACCGGTTACAAGAATGCCTCACTGGCAATAAAACAATGCCTCACTGGCATATACATTTTTGATCACAAACAATATAGAAGGTAAAATACAGAGGGTTACGCTGTTTCCCTAATGCCCAGCCTTAATGCTTTTCATGTCTTCTAAATTTCACTGCCTTTGAAATTTAGAAAACATAGAACACATTAAGCACAATTTTTCTGCCTTTTCAATCAATCACTGTATTTTGCATAAATCTTTTGAAGCATGACTTACAGCTGTTCAAATTTCATTTTACAAACAAGCATTGTAACCTAGGGTTTCGAAGGAAACCATTTTTGTATGCAAAAGCCTATTCAGGAACAGTTGAGAAACAAAATTCTCTTTCTCTTTTCAGATTTTACATTTCATTTTCTTGTAACCTTTTGCCAAACTCAAACCACATATAAATAATGCTATCATCAATCTTACAAAGCTCGACAAAGCCATACCTTTTTGCAACTGAAAACTAAAAGAAAAACTTACTGCAACCAACTACAATGCCAACTGCCTCTTTACAACTGAAAGAACGATCTCCATGACACCGTAGAGTGCAAGATTTCGTGCAACTTCTAAACCCTAAGTGCCCGACGATATAACCCAATCTTCAACCTTGTTGAATGATGTCAAAAGAGACAAACAAAACACCTGCTAAGCTCGTATGCTCTAGAAAGGGTCGGTCTATATCATGATCTCTTGACCCTTTGAAACATTCATTAAAGCCTCGACTACACACTATAGTCGGTTCCCATTTTCATAAAGTCACAATAGACTTTATTTTAAAAAAAACTTCCTTTATGATCTTTTACAATGTTTTATTGACTTTTGAAACCAAACACTATGCCAATAAAAAACATGAAGACTAAAACATTATGATGTCAGTCATATCAACATTCCTCATTTCAACTTTGAAATTCACAACTTTGATAATTGCTGCCTTAATCACATGTTGCTCAATAGAAATAAGATGTCAACTAACGCCAAGATGCCGACCATGTGAAGCAGGACATGATCAAACTTTTCATCACCTTATAAGCACTTGAAAATCTTCTCAATGGATAAGCAATAAAACCACTAAAAGAAGTACACCAATGACCCAAAGCATCACCACACACATAAGGTGATCAAGGATATACAAATGATCACATTGTGAATATGATGAGGTCACTTGAAGCCAACTGAAACCCTATTATCACTCAAGTGCACCAAATACCTGTAAACCAACTGAAACCCTGTGCATATAATTATCAAACAAAACACCCTAACCTCTGAACCATGCCAAGGATAAGCATCAATCCATTTTGTTTGTACGATACCATTCTGTTCAAAAGACAATATCATTGAAAGACATCTTTGTGTGTCTTTGACATCAAAGGCAACAACTAAGGGACAACAGTATGTGCCACCTACTGGGTTTGTGTTCTGCTCTACAAATAAAATTCTTCAAAGATTTGTGTGAAGCGATTTAGATGTAAACATACATGTATATATTTCTTCTCCGTGGGAGGTTCTTTCCTGTTGCATCTTTTGAATTTCTATCTATGCAAATGGAAATCTCAACAACATGAAGCCCCCATGCTTCCTACTCTTGAGCACATGCCAATATTTCCTGCCAAGCTAGGATCCTAGCTACAGCTATTTGTGGAATCCCCTGGTTTCCTATATTTCTGGGTTCCTGTTAATGAAATTTGGTGTAGCACGGGTGGAAAGACATAAAAAAGGGTTTTTAATTTGGTATTGTTAAAGTATGTAAAAGAGAAGCATGCTCCATATATTATGTTATAGGGTTGTAAGCCTTATTTGAAATTAGTGCCTGTCAGTGTCTGTCTTTTGTTGATCTCCAACCATTTTCCTCTAGATCCCCTGATGTTTCTTTGCTGTTCAAATTTTCTGACTACAAGTTGGTCTCAGACAGAACTTCCCACTACCACATTAGTTTCTTTCGCTTACATTAGGTTCTAGGCACCACATACTCATAGTCTTCAAGCAATGTTTTTAAAGCCTTGGCTAAAATGTAGTTTCTAAAACTAGAGTACACAATTGGAAAATTCAGTAAAAGAAGTACTGATTATGGATTTAAAATTCAAAGAACAGCTTGTAAGAACTTAAGTCATTAATATTAGGGAAAAACTCTAGAATCTAAAGGAACTGTAAACACTCTCACATCTGCGCTAAAGAGGAACACATTCAATTTTTGATTTGGAGACATTGTTTAATACATTTTGTTATAACACAGATTTACAATTTTGACACCACTAATTATATCCAAATTTAAAAATAAAAAACCATCTCAGCTTTTAGAATGCTCTAAAAACACATATTTACAACTCGATGATTGCTCCAGTTAAAAGCAGAAAGAGTTATAGGCTAGACAGTATGGAGACTTATCATTAGTGATTTCACCTAGGCATTTGATTTAAACAGAGAGCCCATCCTATCTTACTTGATTGTCTCCATCTGCTCAAAAATTTGTTTGTTCAGTAGTGGGAACTATCTTACATGTAGAGACGTTTAAGGGCTTCCGCCAGATGGAGCTTTGATGCCAGGGAATAGTTCATCAGAAACTAATTTTGAGAGAAATTTAGAAGTAAGCCCACAACATATTTGTTCTACCGTTAATTTACTCTTACCGTTCTTCATCTTTAAATTGCTTCATCTACATCAATTTGACCAGGAGATACAATGCTAGGACCTTCAAATAGCCCTCTCAATCCACATTTTAAAAAACCTCAGGTTGCTATAAAATCTCAACAAAATTGTCAGAGGCAATTCACCAAGCATTTTACGTTAAAAAATTTGTATAGATAAGGTCCAAATAAGTTTGAGCCGCCTGACTATTGTAGTCTAGTGGTAAATACTAGGAATTTCATCATGCTGGTACAAGTTTGAGTTATGGATAGAATCCTTGAGTTACACTTAAGGGGGCCTCAAGTACTCACTTTATTCACTATTCCTCTTCATTTGACATCCGCCTGAGCTTAGATTTACTAATAATTTTATATTCTGCTCTACAAGATCAAGTGAAACAGCACTACGATGAGAAAACTTGATCAATCAGAATAAGTAAACATAACAATTTGTCAATGTCTGGAAAGAATTGGAAAACTTTAAGGACTGTGAACTTTGTCCCCAAAAGAAAACTCAAAAATGACTCAAGCATTAACTACTAAACGTAGTTGATCTCGATAAATTGTCCAAAAATGTTGCTCTATGGAAATTTCTATTGTCCCCAAAAGAACATTATGACGGGAAGTCGATCTCCCATTGTGCCAATGACCTCATTGATACCATGATGGCTTCTACTACTATTATCACTATTTCAAATAATGACTTAGCCACCATGATAAGGTTGCAATTATACTTTTTGGCATAGATAAAATGTTATAGCTATAGTGGATTTCAACATATATATGTAGATATTGTAGAATTATTTTGACCAAGCTTTTGTGGAGAAGGGGAACTAATCTGTCATACCTTCCAAATTTTAGAATCCCAATAAATCGTATAATTTCTTATATTCTTAAAATAGTTGTTTTATGGTTTTGTAATGTAAATAGGTAATGTTGCTTAGCCACAACAATAGCTGCAATATAGACAAGATTATGCAAATGACAATAGCCTTCAACCATTTTGGAGAAGGCCTCATATAACACATACCAAGGTTTGAAGTTTAAACTAAACGATCTTGTTTTCATTATTTTTCTAATCTTATTTTTGTGTCCTCTCATTCTAAGCTCAGAATTAAAAGTAAGAGCAAAGTGTGAACATTGAACACCAACAAATGTTGACAACCATGTGGTGATTAATGACTAAATTCATTGGGAAATGTATGCAATCAGCGGAAGATCACTATGTGCTACACACAAATTGTATACAACATTGTTTACTTTTTCCTCTATTTCTCACTACAACTTGCTTGTGTTCCAAAATCTACTTCCTATAAGATTTCTTGGTTAAAAAAGATCATAGTGTGCTTGTGGATAAATCTTGTCTCATAGCATTCAAAATTGGTCCTTATGAGGATGAAGTTTTCTGCGATGTAGTGTCGATGGATGCATGCCATTTATTGTTGGGTAGGCCTTAGCAGTATGATCAAAATGTGACCCATCAGGGTAGAGACAATACTTATGAGGTTCAACATGAAGGAAGGAAAACACTTTTAAAACCATGGAAAGAGGAAGGAGCATCTGAAGTGGCAACTTTGTCTCTTCTAGCAGAAGCCAAGTTCGAGCTTGAAGAGAAAAAACAAAGTTCTAGCTGAGCCAAGAAAAGAGTTGGAGGGAAATCTAGGAGCAAAAGAGATAAACAATTTGAAGAATGAGATGCAACCAAGAATTGATGTAGAGTTGCAACAAGGTTCAACTGAAAAGATTACATGTGCGCCTCGAGAAATAGGTGTTGAAGTTTCAGTTGACTGTGACCTTCATTCTCAAGGAGATAGTGAGTTGTGGGAGTATAAGGACAGTCATCATAGATCTTCTAAGAATGTGATTTAGAGTTCAGTCAAAAGAAATTTGCTTAACCAGTTTGAGAGGAGTGATGCAAAGTGTAATTGGAGCAAGGGAAGAGTTTCAAGTCTACTAGTGATTATCGTAGTGATTATTTTATGGGTTTTGCATTGGGGACTTTGCCTAGCTTTACTCATTCAACTGAATGGTGGAATTAGCATTTGACTCCTATCCCTAGAAAAACATGGATGGGAAGCTTGGATGGTAGCTCAAATTGTGTCAAGGAATCCCAAGAGAACACTTTGAAGACCAAACTACTTGTGGGTATGAACCCTCATTCTGCTGTCAATGCAACTTGATTTTTCTGAACCAGGAGGTTCAAACTTCTTTAAGAAGGGGAGAATTGTGGAAAACCATTCAATGATTCCCCACTAGTGAATTCAAGAGTAATTAAAGTGTTAGTGGCTATTACAATTTTTAATGGGCAGTGAGCAATATAAAAGTGCATTTAAAACTTTGCCACAACAATAATTAAAGGATGGGGTCGTGGGGTTATTTGAGAATATTTCTTTTATTCTAATTTAAAAGGAGGGAGATTCAGTGCTGTGAAAAAGGATATTTTTGGGGTGGTATCTCTTTATAATGGGAAAGAAGAGGCTTTGTAAATTTTAGGGAAGGAATTAGCTGAGGAGAGTCTTTGCAGTTCAAGTTTTCTTTATCAGTCTGTTCTATTTTTGGTATTTGCATGTATTGTAGGTGTTTGTGCTGACTTTTGTTGTTGGCCTTTTATAAATTGATGTACTATGCTCTCAAGTTTTGGTGTTGGTTTGAATCAGGAATAAAAAGGAATTGGTAGTATCTTCTTTGGGTATTATGTGAATATGTTGTCCTGTTATTATTCATGTTTTGAGTATGATACATTGGAACAAAGCACTCTTTTATAAGTTGATTTGCATGGTAGATTATTTGTTCTTTTGTTATTAGTGATCATCTTGCAGGAGCCGTGGTCAATCTACATCACTTTTCTTCTTATTTTTCATTTTGCACATAATAAACTTCCATAAAATACTATTGCAAAATCTCAAAACAAACAAAATAACATGTTATTTTCAAAAACCACTTTTTATAGTCTACCTAAAACTACTAAATTTTCAAAAATTATTTCATAGATACATTCTTTGTAAGAACTACATTCTCTCTCCAACATTCGTTAGATATATATAGGTAATGTTTCTTAGCCACAACAATAGCTACAATATAAACAATGATGAAAGGGCATCCAACCCTCATTCAAAACATCACAACAACATCTTATGCAACATCAAACATGAGGTAAAAAAAATTGCAACAACATAATTAATCTTCTTTATTTAAGTTGCAACACAGTTTCAAAATTTCAACAAAATCTGATTACATAAGTTTGTGCAGCCATATAGGCTAAATAAAATCATTACAAAACAGACTTGAATCTTCTATAATAACAACAAACAACATCAAAGAAAAGCTATAGGCTCCTCTTCTTCAAATCACCTTCCTACACTACAAAATTGACCCTTCAATCTACCTTCTTCCACAACCAAATTTGCTAATATTCAATCATGGATATCATAATCCATTTGCTGCTGCAACACCTCCAAAAACCTGCAACAAAATTTCATTTTCTTCTCTTCCCAAGAGAATCCACTGTCATACACAAAACCTTTTTCCATTGTTTCACATCTTGAATTGATAATATGTAGGATCTACTGTCGCTGCTCAATGAGCCTTAGGGGCTATTACTTTAATCAAATTAAGGAATACATTTTATTATTTAATATCTAAGCTCTAAACCTGTTGAATTTTGCTATAAAAATTAATATTTATCTATGTGAAGTCCTACTCACTTGATTCAAACAATACATACAATACATAACCAAGTATGAGAATTTGCAAAGAAATTTTATCATTTCCATCATCGACCAAAGGAGCTGATGAACATTGACAACAAATTTTCCAATAAGAAACGTAATAGTTTTCTGAATTAGATATATTTCTATTTTCTTAAATAAAAATGAAACTATGTCATTCAAATAAAAATCAAACAATTAATTCCATAGGAGCATCTTTTTCAATGTGTCCAAAACTTCAGTACTCTTTCAGCAGTTGAAGACTTCAGATGATGTGGTAAATTGTATTTATGATAGGGAATCCACTACACACCCTGTTGAAAGTGAAGTTGTATAGTTTAATTGATTAGTCATTTAGGTGTGTAGTCGTTCCTGTTTTATGGAGATGGAGTTGGTAGGATTTGATGTCTTTGAATGGGCAGCTTGTACAATAATCAGGGAATTGACATCTTGCTGGTTTCTATGTCATGGTTGAAAAAAAAATAGATTGTTAAAATTCTGGATGGTAGTGGTGTACATTCTGTATGTTTGGATAAATATCTATTAGAAAAGTTTTAGACTACTTCAAACTTTATTTAGAGTGCATAAGGATAGACTCTGTATTGAGAATGAGAATACTAGCTAAGAGAGGCAACTCATCTATGGGCAGTCTTTATTTTCTTATGAATAATTTTGTGCATCCAACCATTAGCTTTCTCTATGGAACATTAGTTCTTCATGGAAAGGGATTACAAAATACTTAGTAAGGAATGCATTTTGGTTATTGTATACATGTAATCACTTTAAGGTCATCTTAGCGTCTTACCTTGCTTCATAAATACATGCTAATGGAAATCAGTTTGCTATTTATTTTTATTTACGGTTTTCTGCCGGCTTCCATTTTACAAAGTACAGGTGTTTGCCATCTCATTCTAAATGGCAGGTCTGAAGATGGCCATGCATTTATAAAGGGATACTAAATGTTTTAAGAACTTATACAAGAAAATAAGGACAACTTGAGTTGGAATCTGAGAAGAAACCTAAACTAACAAACTTAGAGCTTTCTTCCAGGTAATTCCTTGTCATCAAAAGAGAAGCTAATAAAGTCTTTGATTGACACCGAATAATGCAATACATCTTCTTGAAGTTACAAGTTGGAGTAAATCTATGAAAGCTGATTAAAAATGACAACTACATATATGACAAGAAGAGTGCATCCATGAAACAGTTTTTGCCATTTTGGTCTGTAGTTTACTTATATAAAGTAAGATGTACCTTTAGGTGAACTGAGTGGAGATAATGGGGGTTGAAAATTAAGTCAGGAAATTGACCCTGTAAAATAGTGAAGGAGATTTTCCAAAGATGGTGGTAGAAATTTCTGATGATATGATTTCACAAAGTACCATGCAAATTTGATATGATGTATTCCGCAATATTAATGAATGCAACCCCCTTGCATGGCTAGAAGTCTTATCTATTTTTTGTATCTCTTCATATTACAGAGATCTGAAGTGATCTAGATTGAAGAATAGATCAGCAAATTTTGGTATTTTTACTTTACCACAAGAAAAGAAATGCATGTGTCAAGTCAGAGAATTTATGAACTGTTTGAAGCATTTCAGAAATAGAATGTGAAAAGTCTAAAGGTTTATTGCTTAACTTGCTTCATTTATTCTGCGTTGTTTATCTTGATTCATTTATTTGTACTGATGTCATTGATAATTTCTGAGATTTCCATCATATTAATACACAGTTAACATTGCAGATATTAACAAAATGACTCCATCGCAACCTTTCCTATGACTTCCAAAGATTTGTAAGGTGGCGGAGGATTTGTGCAAATTTTGTAATATATTTAGAATGTAGTAATATTTTCGACATAAAATACATCTATCCTTTTTCTGTTCACTTGAAATTTGTGCTGTTCACTTGAAATTTGACACACAAATAAACAAAATTTAATGGTTTTCATTGTCATTGTGCATATATATAACAAGCAAAACAAAAGGCCACCAAATTAGAAATGGGTAAGTCAATTGAAAGAGCAGGTTTAGGGTTCATATTTGGGTGTTGCTGAAAATTTCATCCTCATTATTGTTGAAGAGATCTACTGATCTTTGATTGCTACAAATAGCCAAGATTGTGGCTACAAATGCATTCAATTACTAAAATTATTATTCAAATCTTATAGGAAGATTAAACTTAAATTCTTTGGGAGATTCTGCACTCTCCGTCAAATATGATGCAAATTCTCTGTTTCGCAGGCATTTCTCAGGCTCCCATGTAACGTAGATTGAAATAAAGAAGCTGGACACAATTCTAAAACAATAAGAAATACTTATATAATAGTAACCCACAGACTCATCCGTGCTATTGTTTAGTATCGAGTTGGATTACTCCATAGTTTTGGACAATACAAAATAGCACCTTACCATTTTCATGATTAAAATCAAATATAGACCTCCTCTCAAAATAATTCATACATTTCTAACCATCGATAACGTACATCAGCAATTCATTTAGAATATGTTGATAGTTGAAGTTTGAATACTCATTAAAACTTTGCACAAACTAAAAGAACAATATCTCTATTCAGCATCAAAAAGCAGTTTAGACCATCATCAATCATAGCACTACTGACCTTCTTAAACAACTCGTACCAAGCTTCTACTTCACTCACACTAACTCCAGGAAATTAGGAAAAATAGAATCTAAAAATATTAGAAAAGCATTCTCATATTCTAGAACAATATTTAGTCATCTCTAAAAGTTGTGTACTATGATTTATTATTCTTTTCCTAAGACAAAGCCAGCATATCCTATAGGAGTTGAACATTGCCATTGAAAACTATAGCAGCAGTCTACAAATGCCAGTACATGCACATAGACATAAGAATTTCTTTTTTTGCAAAGAATTTTTTTCTTTTTCTTTTTTGACAATTGATTAAGTGGGATTGCAGTTAAGCATGACACGAGGCCCTTATTCCACGGTAAAACAAGTTTACACATTGATCACAAAATGTAGAAAGCAAATAAATCTTGCATCCTGATCCTATAGCAGACAAGTACAGAAACTACCAAAAAGCAAGAAAACAAAATCAAGAAAGGAAGGAACCACATCAGAAAGCAAATGTATTCTGAAAAATCCACATAAAGTAACTTATCAAATATTTAAAACAGCAAGCAAACCATGTAAACCACTCAAACAAATAACCAAATCCATCAGCATTTTCTATGTTCTTGCCATTCTGAACAAAAAGAAAAGTGTCATTCGAAATATAAGCATACATATATCGACAATGAAATCATTTATTGCTTAAAGCACCAAGTTATGTGCAATGGAGGAGAATCCTGGACATAAGAGAAAACAACATATGTGAACAAATGTCCAAGGCATAAGAGAATGTGACTTAATCAATAAATAAGGGAACACATGAGACAGCGTGTGTATTAAAAAACATCCACTTGTTCAGAAATCTATGAGAGCTTAAAGAGTAGTTTATTCAAGGGAGAGAGGAAAAGCTATGATTCAGAATCCTGACAGGATTAACCTATTACCACAGCTTTTCCTTTAAATTGAATCACATGAGATACTACCTATTTTCTTCTTCTTATTCAATGTCTGCAAAAATACAGTACAAATATAAAATAAGGAGCTCAAAATTGGTGGAAGCAAAGCAAGAAGCTAGTGAAGGATTAAATATAATATAAAGCTATATAATGATACGTCATACAACAATGAAAGGAATAGATGATAAGGAATACAAAATATCATATTTATATTAACATATGAGACCTACGTTTGATACAGGGAGCATTCCATGACTTCTTAATGTTCATTGAGGCTCTAATCTTGTCGGGAATTGCAAAAAATAGTTAGCTCCTCGGATGGTACATAGAGCTGTTGCACCGTAATTATTTATTACAAAATTCATACCTATAACTATTTGTATGCATTAAAGCCCATGATAGCAATCTCAAGCTACATATCATTCGGAATGTTAAGGAATGCACGTTTGATAGAAGAAGCATTCCCCACTCCATAATATTCATCGTAGTTCAACTCTCGTAAGAGATTATAGAAAGCAGCTAACTTTCGCATGTTATGTGGAATTGATTAACCATTTGCTGCATAACTTGAATCTTGAACTCTTGCACAAGATATGCATCTAGGCTCATTTCCCTTGCTTGTTCAATGACCTCATGACAACTTGTTAAAACATTGTTTGCAAAAATTTCAATGTTAGTTTCATGAATACCATTCCAATTGATAGATGCAGATGAATCATTTGGTGGCGAGGGTGTGTTTACTATAATCACTGGGGTCATGGTTACTTGAGAATCAGTGCTTGAAATGTTAATAATTACTTGAGGTGGTGGAAGGTTTACCATAACCTGACAAAAAGGTATAAGTCAAAACATTAGGTATATCGCAAAATATATTGTAGATGTTATATCAAGAAAAATAAATTCATATAAAATATATATACATTCAAATATATCTACCCCAAATCATTGGTGGAACATTGGACAAAAAGCCCATAACATGACAGCTGAATAAGAACAGTTTACAGTGTAGATGCAAAATAGATAATTTGATGGGCCAAATCTAATCCTTACTTTAGTTGATGTATTGGTTGTAAATTTGATTGCAAAAAATTGGAAAACACTAATGTAAATTATTTTTAGACATGCAAATACATTAATATAATTAATGTCAATTTGTATCTCTAACACATCAAGAGAGTGATGATAAGTTAGAAGACTTATTAGCAAATAAAGCATCAAAGTTTAAACTAATATGCACCTATCTTTTCAGCCATCAATCTTTGACAAAATCTCCCATTATGTAGTACAACTTTGAAAAAGATTGATGGCTGAAAAGATTAAAGATGACAGAAGTCTGGCCATATCAATATCCATCCAGTGATACACGGGGACGCGTCCCCTAGGTTTTTTCCCCCATACCCGTCCTGGAAACGTTTTGGGGACAAGGGACGCCTGGGGGACGGTTGACACTTGTGACTTTGTCATTTTGACATTTGTAGTACAAACTTGTAGTCTTTTGGCCATTTTATTATTTTATATCATATGCACATTGACTATTTGACATGAATTATGGTCCATGGAAGCAATTATGTAGTTGTAGTATTAATGTTCATTGTTATGATTATCATTACTCATATGAATATCTGAAATTTCCCTATATTTTTAAAATTTATCTCTCTCTATATATATACTATACAGCCGTCCCCCCTTCCCCTAAAATCCCCTCAAAAAATTGCCGTCCCCGAAACGCGTCCCGCTGTCCCGCCGTCCCCCAGTCCTAGAAACTTGGTGGAACATAGTATCCATCCCATTTGGTTGTAACTGTGTAGTGAGAAAAGTGAGGCTATAAAGCGAGAACAATAAGAATATTTAGTATGGACAGTATGTCATCCGACCTGCATAATAGAGATTAGAAAGGAAAAGTATTAGGGGAATAAAGGAAAGGAGCTAGAGATCAACAATGAATATTTGCAAAATTCTCACATGCATTGTTAAAATGGAAATGGAAGACAAGCAGATGAGTTGTCAGTTATAAGATAAAAAACTACTCATGTTCACTCTATTTGTCTCTTCTATTTTGATATTTCCTACAAATAGTAGGTTGTAGCCTATGCAAAACATGGCCAACATAGCCAGAGCTGTGTGGCACAAACGGAAAGGTATTGGAATATCATAATATATTCTCGTGTTCTAGGAGATGTCCTGAAGTTGATGGTGAAAAATGTTGTGTAACACTGCATCTTAAACAAAGTGACAGATCTACATGGAACAACTTACCAGTTAAATGCTCCTGAGATAGAGTGAAATGAAATGATATTTATTTCTCTTTATCTTGTTTGTTCTATGAAAATTATGTAAAGAGGCAGTCCACTTATGGTCTAGTGGTTGAGATTTGTTTTCAATTTTAATTATGGTTTCTTGGTTTTAGGTAGTAATTTTATCATCGCTCCTAGCATAAATCTACATGCTCTATCTTATAAATTCTGCTTAAATCATAGCCAAATAAAAAGTCCAATGACCTATGCAACTTTCCTGCCATTTTTTTCAAAATATAAAAATAAAGATTTCTCAGTGCTTCTGAACAGGTGAATGTGAGCTTTTTTAGCTTTTCTAAGCAATATACATCTCGACAGTTAAGGAATGGGGTCTATGTGAGAGACTTGTATCAATTTACACAGAAAAATACCAGTTGGAAATGCTGTAAATTGCAACGATAAATTCCAGGCCCGATTATCATTAATTTTGGAAATAGAGACTTCTAGTAAAAGATTATGTGCTGATAAAAGATTTAGACCCGAGCACACAGATATATGAATCAAGATAATAAAGCCAAACTTCTGGAACCGAAATTAGAGAACCGGACCACTGGAAACGAACTAGTTCAAAATTAATCACAAACACCTCCAGATATTAAGTGAGCTGTCGGGTCGTTATATGGTGCCAAAGCTACACTGAAACATGAACAGAAATGTGACGGGTCAAAATACTATAGTAGTAAGCGATTGGGAAATCACTCATCATACAACCATGACAATATCGAATCCAGAATATGCGTGTGAATGCCTCTGATGATTCAATGTTGGAGTTACTAAAGACTTGCGCCGGCATACACCGAATGCCTCTGATGATTCAAGCCGGAGTGATTCGATTGCTATTCTTCTCCAATCCCGTGCAAGAGACGCTGCGACAGGCACACGGTATTAGACGAATATGTGAAGCTCAGCGAACCACGATTGTGCGTTGATGAGTATCGACACCCAAAGGAAGTGTAGGCCGTGAATTCCCCAGGTCGAGTCGTCCTCCAGAAAGTCACGCAGAAAGAGATTGATGCACGCGATATTCTCCTCGGTCTCCAATTCGAGATATGCTCTTCCCGACGGTGATGGACTAGCCACGGGATGAACCCACCGAGCTCCCTGTGTGATGGTGTAGTGATTGCCTCCAGGTAATTGTCGACTCCTGAACAAGAAAATCCTGTGATGAAGTGGTGGCAGAATGATGAAACCCAGCATGAACCCATTGGCCGAACTACGTCCTCCAGAGGTCGACAAGCTACGCTGTCAATTGTCCATGCCTGATTCCATGATGCCAAGATATGAAACGCCTTTCAATATAAATGCTTCTCAGTTAAAGTCGGCCCAAGCGAAAGAAGAATCGAAATATTATTTGTGCGCCTTCCTAGGAGAGGTCGGCTAGAATAAATTCAAATTTAAATGTTATTTTTAATGATTTAAATTTATTATTAAAAATATTTAATTATTATTTATTTAATATTATTTAAATTCAGATTGGTGTTTAGAAATATCACTATGAGCTTCCCTCCAAAATAATTCGAGTTATTTCGGGGACATTACAGTCCTCCCCGCTGGAGTGTTGCTTGCCCTCAAGCAATTTCAGAGCTGAATCCTGGCGTGTCCTCGTTCCTGCCTTCGACTCCTCTAAAATATTCTTAGGCCCCACCCTAGGCAATCCTCAGAGAATGACTTCTCTTCCATCTGCTTTGAACTTCAACTCCATAGTCTGATAGTTTGTTGTGTACTCTCCAAGCAAGTGTAGCCATTGTACTCCCAAGACTACCTCTATCCCACCAATGCTGACTATGTAGAAGTCATCTCGCATCCTGTCGTCCCCTATGGTTAGCTCCATCTATCGAATCCGACGATTGCACAAAATAGTGTACCCATTTGCAACTGCCACATCAAATCCTTCAAATCCTCTACCCTTAAGCTTAACTTAGCTACTAGCTTCTCATCGATGAAATTGTGGGTGGCTCTGCTATCGATTAGTATTGTTACTTTCTGTCCATATAGGTGCCCTCCAATGTGAAGAGAATGATACTTCGGTGCTCCCAAAAGTGATGCGAGGGCACCTTCCCCCAGTGCTTCTACATGCACCTCCTCATCAAAGAAGAATTTGTCTTCTCCTTCAGTATCATCGTTAGGGACTACCTCAATATAATGAATTTGTCCTTTACCCCTACACTTGTGGCCATCAACCCAAGGTCCCTTACAATAATAGCACAATCCCCTTTCCCGAAGCTCATTTGTAGACATCTCGGAAGATTGCGGTGGTGGTTTCGGTGGTTGAGGAGTGATCTTTGGTTGTTCCGTTGACCCATTCTTGATCATGGTCTTTCCTTTCTTGGTGGAATCTTCAAGACTCAAAGCTTTCCGAATGGCATCTTCTAACATTGTTGGATCCAAAGCCCTCACCAAGCCACGAAAAGAATTTGATAAGCCTTCGATGAAAAAGAATGTGAGCCTCTTATCTGATACATCAGACACCATCACCGCGAGTCTTTGAAATTCTGAAACATATTCATCCATGGTGCCTGTTTGCTTCAATTTGGTTAGTTCTTGGAAGTATGCTTCCGGGTTTTTTCTGTCAAACCTCTCCACCAGTTTCTGCATGAAATCTGCATATGACAATACTTGATCAAATCCTTGTGTCACAATGCCATGGTGCCACCATTCGTGAGGGAGATCTTCCAAGTGTAAAATGGAAAATTTGATAGCCTCTTCTTCAGTCATGGGGCTAAGAGAAAGTTTTGGATCCATGATTGTGCAGTCATCTTTCCTGAACCATCAAATGTCGGAAGTGAAAGTTTGCTGATCTTATGCTGGAGATCTCTGTTGCCCCGGTGTTGTCTCTCATCACTTCGTCTAGCACTGTAAAACTGATTGAAAGAGATGGCAGCTTGATCATCAACATCCAGATCTAGATACTCATGCACAATACTTGCATAGCTGCACTGCTCTTCCCCTTCCTGTTGGCCTTGTATTCTAGGCAAAAACCTTGGCTGAATGTGCTTGTGAGTGTTACCATTTGAAGTTCTACTATGTTTTCCTCCTCTTGAACGCTCCGATGGCCTCCTTCACCATTGCTGGAGCCTGTTTTAATTTTGTTGACTGTAGGAGTAAGAGACTGAATGGCTTGCAGCAAGGTCTGGTTTGTCTGGTCTTGTTGCTTCATGAAGTTGTCCAACTTATCATTCTGATCTTTGTCCCCCATTTTCTCCTTACCTCGGCCTCCTATTCCTTGAGCAGCTTCAACGCCTTCTTTTCTCGCTTTATGGCACGAATATCTATCTAGCTCAATGGCATATGATTTTGTCCACAAGCTGGCAGGCTTTATGGCTCTGATACCACTGTGAGAGACCTGCATCAATTTACACAAAAAAATACTAGCTGGAAATATTGTAAATTGCAACGATAAATTCCAGGCCCGATTATCATTTATTTTGGAAATAGAGACTTCTAGTAAAAGATTATGCGCTGATAAAAGATTTAGACCCGAGCACATAGATATATGAATCAAGATAATAAAGACAAACTTCTGGAACCGAAATTAGAGAACCGGACCACTGGAAACGAACTAGTTCAAAATTAATCACAAACACTTCCAGATATTAAGTGAGCTGCCAGGTCGTTATATGGTGCCAAAGCTACCCGAACCTTGCACTAAAACATGAAGAAATATGTGACAGGTCAAAATACTATAGTAGTAAGCGATTGGGAAATCGCTCATCATACAACCATGACAATATCGAATCCAGAATATGTGCGTGAATGCCTCTGATGATTCAATGCCAGAGTTACTAAAGACTTGTGCCGGCATACACCGAATGCCTCTGATGACTCAAGCCGAAGTGATTCGATTGCTATTCTTCTCCAATCCCGTGCAAGAGACGCTGCGACAGGAACACGATATTAGATGGATATATGAAGCTCAACGAATCACGATTGTGCCTTGATGAGTATCGACGCCCAAAGGAAGTGTAGGCCATGAATTCCCCAGATCGAGTCATCCTCCAGCAAGTCACGCAGAAAGAGATTGATGCACGCAATATTCTCCTCGGTCTCCAATTTGCGATATGCTCTTCCCGACGGTGATGGACTAGCCACGGGATGAACCCACTGAGCTCCCTACGTGGTGGTATAGCGATTGCCTCTAGGTAATTGTCGACTCTTGAACAAGAAAATCCTGTGATGAAGTGGTGACGAAATGATGAAACCCAACACAAACCCACTGGCTGAACTACGTCCTCCAGAGGTCGACAAGCTATGCTGTCAATTGTCCATACCTGATTCCGTGATGCCAAGATATGAAACGCCTTCCAATATAAATGCTTCTTGGTTAGAAGTCGGCCCAAGCAAAAGAAGGATCGAAATATTATTTGTGCGCCTTCCCAGGAGAAGTCGGCCAGAATAAATTCAAATTTAAATGTTACTATTATAAATATTTAATTATTATTTATTTAATATTATTTAAATTTAGAGTGGTGTTTAGAAACACCGCTATGAGCTTCCCTCCAAAATAATTCAAGTTATTTCGGGGACATTACAGTCTATGTACTTAAACACTAAGCATATGATGTAGAAATATCTGTTTGCACTATTAGTGTATATTGTAGTTGATGTACTCATTGTTTATATGAAAAAAAAAAAAAACATTAATGGGATTGACCATGGTTTCATTTGGAGAGCCGAATGGATAAAATATATAGCAACCTTTTTCAACTGCAAAAAAAGAGCCACCTATGTTTACAAAAAGGTAAGCATGCATAACTTCCATATTTTTTATTTATATTTAATATATATTGATTTCATGTGCATGCATTGCTTATACAACACTGCTTCTCCAGATTAATGACAATTACAATTACAATTGCTTGAAGAAACAAGTATCCAATGCTACTAAGAAAAAGCCCAATTCATGCATGACTTTAATATTATCAAGTATTAGTGATTACTAGAAAGTTCTTCCTATATTTGTGATTACTAAGCCCATTTCCTCTGAAAACCTAAGCATATGATGTAGAAATATCTATTTGGTATTAGTGTATATTGTAATGTGTCGTTGAAAAAAAAAAAAAAAAAAACATTAATGGGATTGACCATGGTTTCATTTGGAGAGCCGAATGGATAAAATATATAGCAACCTTTTTCAACTGCAAAAAAAGAGCCACCTATGTTTACAAAAAGGTAAGCATGCATAACTTCCATATTTTTTATTTATATTTAATATATATTGATTTCATGTGCATGCACTGCTTATACAACACTGCTTCTCCAGATTAATGACAATTACAATTACAATTGCTTGAAGAAACAAGTATCTAATGCTACTAAGAAAAAGCCCAATGTTGCATGACTTTAATATTATCAAGTATTAGTGATTACTAGATAGTTCTTCCTATATTTGTGATTACTAAGCCCATTTCCTCTGAAAACCTAAGCATATGATGTAGAAATATCTATTTGCAGTATTAGTGTATATTGTAGTCAATGTGCTCGTTGTTTATATGAAAAAAACATTAATGGGACTGACCATGGTTTCATCTGGAGAGCCAAATGGATAAAATATATAGCAACCTTTTTTAACTGGGAAACAAGAGCCACCTATGTTTACAAAATAGGTAAGCATGCATAACTTCCATATTTTTTATTTATGATTAATATATATTGATTTCATGTGCATGAATTGCTTATACAACATTGCTTCTCTAGATTAAAGACAATTACAATTACAACTCCTTGAAGAAACAAGTGTCGAATGCTACTAAGAAAAAGTCCAATGTTGCATGGCTTTCATATTATCAAGTATGTTAGAACACATAATTTTGTCTAGATAGTTCTTCCTATATTTGTGATTACTAAGCCCATTTCCTCTGAAAACCTTCTATCAGGGCATTTGGTCTTTTTCTGGGGCAACTTATAAATTATAGGCAAAATAACTTTTTAGAGTTCTTTTGTTTTAATGTGCACTAATGATGGCTATCTTGAGTAGCAGCCAAACAAAATTATTCTATTGAGATATCTAACAGTAAAGTGCTGTAGTATATTTTAGACGCTGGAGGTATAGCCTTGAATCCATCTCAAAATACATTCAATATGTCTAAGTGGAGAGGTGTGGAATTATTTCACAGCTATCTTGAGGTACAAGTAAACCATGACCTAATAACATTCTTTACTTGGGGCCTATATCTAATAAATTTTGTGGGTTTGATTATCAGGATTGAACCTACATATCAAGAATTGGGAGGCAAAGACATACCCAAAGTTCCTAATTGATATTACTGGAAATTTTTGATGCCAGAAACTCTTCCCCTGTATGAAGTTCAAACCGAGGAAAAGGTTTGTAGCTTCCAAATAAAGTTTTTCCTACTCAAAGAAAATAGTAAAATTATCCACAGACATAAGTAAACCCACAACTCATTGTAAATTTCCCTAAGGAAGACTAAGGAAGTGGAGTGCTAAGGAAGACTTCCTCCAGAGTTTTCTCGCCCTCAATTTTCTCCAAGCTCAAAGTTTTTGATGGAGACAGGAAAGAGTTGATGGATTTATTGATTGCCAACACCCTTGAGGGAGAGTGCTCGATTGTATCCAGCATAACTTTCTATTCCCTTCAGGTGTAGAGAGCACATAGGTGTCTGTACTTGGAGAAGTAGAAACTTGGCTGCCTTTCTTTCAAATCAGTTGAGACGGAAATTTTTGATGCCAGAACCTCTTCCCCTGTATGAAGTTCAAACCGAGGAAAAGGTTTGTAGCTTCCAAATAAAGTTTTTCCTACTCAAAGAAAATAGTAAAATTATCCACAGACATAAGTAAACCCACAACTCATTGTAAATTTCCCTAAGGAAGACTAAGGAAGTGGAGTGCTAAGGAAGACTTCCTCCAGAGTTTTCTCGCCCTCAATTTTCTCCAAGCTCAAAGTTTTTGATGGAGACAGGAAAGAGTTGATGGATTTATTGATTGCCAACACCCTTGAGGGAGAGTGCTCGATTGTATCCAGCATAACTTTCTATTCCCTTCAGGTGTAGAGAGCACATAGGTGTCTGTAGATAGAAACTTGGCTGCCTTTCTTTTCAAATCAGTTGAACGGA
>VDFB02163664.1:0-42473 GCA_007258455.2 Sequoia sempervirens
ACATACATTTATATCGATACATGTATACAAATGTATATATGTATATATCTTATATATATACATTTGATAACTCAATCACATACATAAAAGTTGCTATCTTATTGGTAGATATATATACGTATGACATATATATGTCTCATATTGTCCTCTTGATATCACCATGCTCATAAGATACTAGTCCATAAGTGCACATAGGTACGTCTACCTATGCACTCTCATGTATGCATTCCTTCATGTGTATGGATTATCATCGGCATGCGTGTGTATAAACATATATACATTCAATGTGTGTACACCTCATCAATCAAGCATAGCAATATAAAGAAGTACTCACATGTAACAAGCACTAAACATAAACCAAGAATGCTCCTAACAAAAATCAACTCCCCTCTATTTCAAACACATCATGCTAAACGATAACTTACCAATTTCCAAACACTATGACTTGATTCAACCATTCTACTAGTGAATGTGTGTATGTAAACTCAATTAGGTTTTGTTATCGATTACTTCACCAAGTTCTTCTCCTGAGTGATACTTCCCCTCCCTTCCAGGGGATTGATTATGAACTTGCGTCCAACTTAACACATTTTCATGGTAGTCAACTATTCATCAATACAAACATTTGCATTATCCTTTACATTGTTAGAATATCAATTCAATACAATTAATTCCATATATGCATTTCATCACATAACATTAAATGAAATAAACATTCATTCACTTTTGATAAGAAAGAACAATCACATGTATATATATCCAATCAGTATTCCAAATACATTAACACATGCAATAATTACCCTAACATAGTAATAGTAAATAGGTAAACGCACAATGGGGTGTGACATACTCCCCCCTTGTGAATCATTGTCCCCAATGATTTTATGTAGCAAACATAAACTAAATAAAACAAACAAAACATTGTTTTTCTCAAGAACTTTCAAAAGCACGTAAACAATGTGGAAACTTTTGGTCTATTTCAGCATAGTCTTCCCAACTGGCAGAATCTTATGCATATTGGTCCCACTAGACTTTGCATTGCAGAACCTCCCTATTATGCAAGCGAGGCTTACATGTTTGAAGCACCTTGATAGGCTCGATTGTTACCACTCTAGGGTCTTGTACCTATAAAGCATTCCAATCAATTACATGATTATCACCTAGTATATACTTCTTTAGGTAAGAAACATGAAAGACGTTATGCATTCAGGCAAGAGCTAGTGGCAACGCAATTTGGTAAGCTATAAGATTCACTTCCTCTAGAATCTCAAAAGGACCTACATAGTGCGGAGCTAGTTTGGATGAGTTTCCAAACTTGATAGAACTCTTATGTGGTTTTACCCTTAACAACACCTTATCACCTATTGCAAACTTCTTGGGTACTCTCTTTGCATCTGCATAGCTTTTATGCCTATCATTAGCTTCAGCTAGCCTTTGCTTGATAATCTTAACTTGTTCCTCCATTTTAGCTAATATTTTAGGCCCAAGACTCACCCTATCTTTAATTTTATCCCAACTTATTGAGGTTCGACACTTTTAGCCATATAATGCTTCAAAAGGAGCCATATTTATCATTGAATCGTAGGAATTGTTATAATAAAATTTCACTAAAGTAAAGTAGTCTTCCCACTTGTACTATTGATCCATACAACATTATTAGTAGGTCTTCAAGTACTTGATTCACCCTTTTTGTTTGTCCATTTGTTTCTGGATGATAAGTTGAACTTATATTCAGTTGAGTCCCCATTGCAGAGAATAAGGTTTTCCAAAATCTTGAGGTTATGCGTGCATCCCTATCCGAGATAATATTCTCTAGAATTCCATGTAGTTTGAACACCTCTTGCACGAATTTTCAAGCTATGACATGAGCTCCATCGGCTAAATTCCCTGTTATGAAATGTACTATCTTAGTAAGTTTGTCAACAACTACTAGAATGGTGTTGTGCTTATTCCTTGACATGGGAAATCCTTGCACAAAGTCCATACTAATGACTTTCCACTTACTCTCCAAAAGATCATGTGGATATAGCAAGCCGCCAGGATGATGATTTTTCGCTTTCACTCTTTGACACTCCAAGAATTTAGCCACAAACCTAGCAATGTCTCCTTCCATCCCTTTCCAAAAGTATAATGGCTTCACATCTTCCAACATCTTGGTCACACCAAGATATCCCAAGTATGGTGCTTCATGAACTTCTCAATTATTCAAATTCAGGAACATACATCCTTCCCTTATACAAGATTTCTCAATTATTCAAAGTTAGGCACATACATCCTTCCCTTATACCTAAGTAATCCATTGGTTCAAAATGATATCCATCATATCTTGCATCTTATGGATTATTTGTGAGTGCTTTCTTAACTTGTAAATATTATCATCCTCCTTAAATTTATGTAATACTTGACCTTTAAAGTCAGTTTGGATTGTCACTATCAAGGCAATATGTCTTCTTTTACTTAATGCATCGGCTACTCAATTTTCATTTCCTTTGATATACCTAGTATTAAATTCATAGTCAGCTATCAACTCCAACCATCTTCTTTGTCATGTATTCATATTAAGTTGAGTGTGTTGAAATAATGGATGCACAATGTCCTTGAAGCTGCATCCTTCAAGAGGACCTTTTCCAAGAATAAATTCACCCATAGAGAAAGTGTTGCAACAATGGCATTCAAATAGAGATTATCTGATTGATTCTACAATATGTTACAAGTGTACATATGCCCTCATTAAATAGGAAAGAGAGAAATCTGGAATGCACTATGATGTTTCCAAGTGTCTTAATCACACAACATGTGACAACATGAAAACCCTAACAACCTACCTAGGGAATGATGAAGTGATTGGATAAATTCTAGAAAATACAACTCATCTTCTAGAAGGAATCTTATCTCCTACAAACATGGAAAGGGTAATTACCCCATTAATTATGATTTTCTAATGATGCAACCTAGGACTTAATTAATTAAGTAAAATACCTAAGTTAACTTATGCTAGTGTAATAAATAATTAATTACACTAACACCCCCCCATAAGTGCAACTTAGGGAGGAAATTATTATGCAATGATTATGCAATGGATGATGATGATGATGATGATGGGTCTCGACTATAGCCCCCCCCATAGGGAGAAAATAGAGACACTATATAGCCCCCCCAGAACATGAGATCACCTATAAAAATGGTAAATTCTTGTAGACAAAACATGATCCAATGTTGACAAACAACTCATCTCCTTTTCGGAAGAAAGAAAACCAAGTGCGAGTGTAGGGATGCTTCCCATTCCAAATAGGAATTGAAGGAAAATGTGGATGATGATGTCTCTAAAAACTGCTCATGTGTCTCCTTTGTCACTAAAGATGAAAATGCCACAATCAACTCAAGTACATGCCCAAACAATGAAGAAGGTGACAAACTAGGACAATGTAGAAATTGATTCTGAACAAGATCCAAAGACTGCAATACAGTGATCCTTCCATTGAAGGAATAGATGGAGACTAAATTCCCCCCTAGAATGAAGTGTCCTCAAAACCATTGAAAGAAGTCTGAAGAAACAAAGGTGTCCAAACCACATGTCTCCTTTAGGAAGAAGAAAATCCAATGGCAGGTGCTAAAGAAACTCCAACTCCTAAATGGAATGGGAGGGAAGAAATCTAATATATGAAATCTCTGAAGAGAAACCAAGTGCCTCCAAGATAGTCTTTGGATCCCCAATCAATGTTGAGACAAAGGAATGTGGAGACTCAAGAAAACTCTCCAAAGTAGGATCTAAATAGAGGAGTTATATCCCATCAAGAATTTCCTCCAAACTTGTAAAAGTGGCCAAGTTAGCAATCCCTGAAACAAATCCATCCTATGATGTCAAGTCTGGAAAATTGAATGTGTCCTGAGAATTATGGAAGCCTCAATCAATGACTTTGGAAAAGGAATCACTGAATGTGAAGGGATACCAACTGTCTCTAATGGAGAAGAAGCGCCTATAGAACCCTTTTCATCCTTATCAAACAATCAAGACATTCCAAATCTGTAAGCTCCTAAATAGCAATATCATCATGGGGTATCTAATTTGAGGAATGGCATTCTAAATCATGATCATCGAGGAATGGTGGAGTGTGATAATATCCATATATCTCCCAAAACTTAGTTCAAGGGATATGAGTAAAATCACAATGATCAATAGCACTCAAAACATCACAATCAACTTGCATTCCAATGATATCTAAGACAATGTATCTGCTACAACTCCAAGAAAATTCTTGAATACCTTCACTTGGATGGGGAACTATACCATACAGATGTGGCAATACTTCAAGTGATTGGAGATGGTGGATGATCCTATCTCACCATTTTCTATAGTTTCCCTTGTGCAACATAACTAGAGGAGTATATGCAAGCCCCATAATGTACTATGAAATTTCTCCAAAACATACAAAGACAATGACCTTCAATAGCAAATAGAAACTTCAAAATATGATATGCAATTGAAGAGATGCCACTTGGATCAAAAAACATTTTTCCAAGCTTCAAGATATCCAAGTAATTGAAAAATTGCACCAAATTGAAAAAAAAAAATGCAAGAGTAACTAGAGCTAAAACCAATCAAAGTGACTGAACTGATGAAAAAGCTTTGAAATACCTTCTAGATGTCACTGGAATCATTGAATTTTGATAAACGATTGAGAAGATATGAGCGTTTGAGTCCAAAAATTATGGTTGACTTTAGTTGACTATCACTTTCACTAGAATCAAAATTCTACAAAATGGATGTCACACTAGAAAGTAGGTTGAATCCTCTTTCCGACGATATCTCATTTGTTGAATTTTGACATCGTGGTGAAAAGATATGAAGAAATGAAAAAAGGCCTATATTAGGCACTCTGTAGGCTAATTAGGGGAGAAAATATAGCCCCCAGGTGCTAGCACCTAGTCACTGATATGACCTAGGCTGCAAAAGTGGGAAAAAAAGGACAATGCCACCCCTAGTGGTGCGTTGGCTGAGAGAAGGGGCGGTAGAAATGGTGAAGCAGCTTGATAGGTGGCACCGCTTGGAGCAAGTGAACCTTCGATCATCGGTGGTGGATGTTTGTGGATCACTGATGGCAAGGGATGAATATTGGTGGCCCTAAAATGGATGAGTAGGAAAAAAAGGTTGGCATGTGGATGGGGTAAGGAAAACAGCAACCGACGGCCAAGTAGAAGGAACCGGCAGGTAGAAGAGGGCAAGGAGACTCGACATGATGTGACAAGTCAACGATGGTGACGAGTACCGACAAACTGGTACCTTCTCTACAAAAACATAAATGCAGCCAACAATGAAAGTGGTGAAAGTGTCGATGGGTCCAAGTGGTTGATGATGTAGGATCTCATGCGAATATTTAAATACTTTTCTGCAGACACTTTTTATTAAGAATTTTGACAACAAAATATTTTGTTAATTTTTAATATTGCTTAAAAGCAATTAAAAATCAAGATAAATATAACACCAATTTATAAAACTATATCCATAGAAGAAAAAAATAATAAACCCTTATTGCATGCCGACGAAGAAATTGATAAACCCGATGATTTTAAAAATCAAACCCTTGTATGAATATTATGCCAACAGATAAATAAAAATACCAGACGCTCCAAATAATTTTTTTCTGCAAACTATATAAAGACTATATATTTTTTTTCCAAACTATAAAATAGCCCAAATATGATTTTTTCTAAAATAGAAAAAATCCTACAGCTAAAAAAAAATTTCCACAAAGGACAAGGGATAGGGAGGATTTTTTTTACTGCAAATTGTACGGATCGTACGATTGATTTTGCAAACCATTAAATACCTTTGATGGCTCTTGGGTTGATGAATCTGATTTTGATGAATGAATAGGCAATCCTAGGGTTTCAAGGCCTTTTGAAGACAATGGAGAGCTCAAATCTGACTCAATCTGCTCTAGAAACCAGCTTGGTCCCTAGGTGGAGACAAGTTGCCTACAATGGAAACCTTCAAGCCTCTAATGAATCTCTTTAGCCCAGCTTTCTTGATTCTGGGATGAATCTTCACTTGAATTACTTTGATACCATGTTGAAATAATGGATACACAATATCCCTGAAGTTGCAGCCTTCAAGAGGACCTTTTCCAAGAAGAAATTCACCCACACATAAAGTGTTGCAACAATGGCATTCAAATAGAGATTATCCGATTGACTCTAGAATATGTTGCAAGTGTACATATGCCCTAATTAAATAGGAAAGAGAAAAATATAGAATGCACTATGATGTTTCCAAGTGTCTTAATCACACAACATGTAACAACATGAATACCCTAACAACCTACCTAGGGAATGATGAAGTGATTGAGATAAGTTCTAGAAAAGACAACTCATCTTCTAGAAGGAATCTTATCTCCTACAAACATGGAAAGGGTAATTACCCCATTATTTATGATTTTCTAATGATGCAACCTAGGACTTAATTAATTAAATAAAAGACCTAAGTTAACTTATGCTAGTGTGATAAATAATTAATTACACTAACAGAGTGAATAGATACTTTGACCCGTGATGATCATTTTTCATCTCAAAGGGTTTTCCTAGCAGATAATCCCTCCACATTTGCAATGCATGAACTACCGTTGCTAACTCTAAATCATGTGATGCGTAATTTTTCTCTTAGGGTTTCAGCTTCCTTGATTCATAAGAAATTACTTGCCCTTCTTGCATTAAAACTCCACCTAATCCTTCTCCCGATGCATATGTAATAATAGTGAAGTCACCATCAGGATCTAGTACTTTCAAAATTGTTGCAATAGTTAACTTCTCTTTAAGTAGATCAAACATTGCTTGGAATTTTTCTTTCCACTCAAACTTTTTCCCTTTCCTCTGCAAAGAAGTAATTGGAAAGGCTATTCTAGAGAAATTTGCAACAAACTTTCTATAATATTCAGCCAGACCCATAAAACTTCTTACTTTAGAAAAAATTTTAGGTATCGACCATTCTAGCACTTCCTTTATCTTGGATGGATCAACTTAGATACCTTCATTCAATATCACATGTCCTAGGTACTACACTTTCTCTTGGAAGAAATTACATTTAGAGAGTTTCACATACAACTTATGTTCTCTCGGTCATTGTAGAACTATCTCCAAATGCTTGCAATGATCCTCCTCATTCTTTGAATAGATTAGGATGTCATCAAGAAAAACTAAGACAAACTTATCTAGGCAATCCCTAAATACGTACGTTATTCATTAGATTCATAAATTTTGTCGGCGCATTAGTTACTCCAAATGGCAGAACTGTAAACTCATAATACCTATACCTTGTTCTAAAAGAATTCTTAAATATTTCTTCATCCTTGATCCTTAATTGATGGTATCTCAATCGTATTTCAATCTTGGAAAACACAACAGCTCCTTACATTTGATCAAAAAGGTCATCAATACATGGCAATGGATACTTGTTCTTTATCGTAGCTTTGTTAAGCATATGATAATCTATGCACAACTGCAATGTACCATCCTTCTTCACAAAGATTACTAGTGCTCCCCAGGGTGATACACTTGGTCTTATCAATCCCTTAGATAATAATTCATCCAGTTGTGCCTTAAGCTCCATTAACTCAGTTGTCATTCATTAAGGAACTTTGGAAATAGGTTCTGATTTTGGCACTATCTCAATGGAGAAATCAAAAATCCTTTTTGGTGGTAATCCATGTAATTCTTCTAGAAACACATCTACAAACTTTCTCAAGATAGGATATCTTTCCATATATGTCTCTCTAGTTTCCATCATTTATCCTTCTTCCATTTCTTGGTACTCTTCTGATCCATAGTTGACTATACCATCTTCTGAATCTATTTCCTTATATTCTTCAAGCTTTTCCATTTTTACTACAAATAGCTTACATCCTTTCTTCTTATCCCTAAGCAGTTGCATTGTAGAAATTTTACGTATCTTGACTACCCTAGGTGCCCCTTGCAGCATTACTTGGTTACCTAAATCATCCAAACATTCTACAGTATTGACATGGCAATCTACCTTGGCCTTATGCTTCCAAAGCCAGTTCATTCCTAGGATAATGTCATAGGATCCTAAGGGTGCTACATATAGTTTTAGCTCATAGAAAAACAAGGTAGCTCAATCTTAGCTTCAAACAAACATTGTTCCACCATTTCTCTTGTATATTTTGCAAATTCTACAACCCATGACTTTGCAATGTAACCAACTTTCCTCAATATTTGCTTTGTTATTCTAGGTGAAACAAAAAAATTAGTAGCTCCAATATCTATAAGTATGGAAATGGGTAAGCCAAACAAAATACCTAGATTCTACACTGGAGTCACTTGATACTCCACTTGATGATCATCCAAAGCAGAATGAATCTTCTGTTGAAATGTCGCTTGCTGGAAAGGAAGTGGTTTTCCATAAGGTCATGACCCAAAAGGCTTATTAGGAAAATTCAATACATAATGGTCTCCTCCACATGTGAAACATCTTGTTGTTGGTCCTTTCTTCCTTACAAGTTCACTAGGCTTACTAGCATTACTTCCAGCATTGTTCACATTACCACCATTGGAATTATTCCTTCTACACTCCTTCCTCGATTCTTTCCCATTATTTGGGTTCCCTTATCCCCTTGCTTCTAAAAATATTGCACCACTTCAAACCTCCTTGGAGTTGGTTTAACTTGAGCTCCCATAAACTTCTTACAATTCCTATTCTCTTGGTGGATGGATATATCTTTTAGCTTCTTCTCCTGCTTAATATCCTTCTCATACACTTGATCCATATTGGTTGGACTGTGAACATCTACCTCACCCCCAATCTAACTATTAAGTCCCATGATGAATTTCCTTATACATAATTGTTCATCCTTCTGATACATTGGAACATAATGTAACAGATGGGTAAACTTTTCCCAGTACTCATTAACTAACATTTCTCCATATCTCATATTTTTTGAATTTGTGAGTTTCTAGTCAAAATAGAGTTGAGGTAACCATCTTTTCTAGAATATTTCAACAAATTCATTCCATGTAAGTTTCAATGAGCTAAGATCGAGTTCCATTTTTTTTGTTCATCCACCAATTAGAGGCTTCTCCTACTAACTGGTAAGCCCCCCATGTTTCTTTTGTAACCTCATAATAATTTTGAATCTCAAAATATTTCTCCATCAAGACCAACCATGATTTAGCTTCATCCCCATTGGTGCTAGCTTCAAACTTGGGTGATTTATCCTTAGAAATTTCAATGGCCATGTGCTTCCTATTAGTTCCTTTCGAAGGAGAGGGTGATTTATCTTTCTCATGTTCATGAGTTTGATCATGGTCATGAGAATTTTCTCCCTCATCCTCATTAATTGGGATTTCCCAATCTACCCTATCCTTTACCCTTACTTCATGCTCAATATTTCCCAACCTTGCCAAGATTTGATCCAATTTATCATCAGCACCCACTGGACCTTTTCCAACTTCTTGACTTCCTCCAGGATTGGTCCTAGTCCTCACAATCTTTGCAAGAAAAAGGTTATACCTAAAGGTTCATCATATTAGATTCAATCACGTTCTATCTATCTTATGGAAAACATTTAAATGAGCATTCATTTGCACATAAAATAAATTCACATAAGATTTAAGTGAAATATTTTGATACACACATGATTTTATTCATTTTCGAGGATCTCAAAATCCTTTCAATTACATAGAGTGACTATTCAGATAGTCAAGTGGAGAGGATCCCTTTGATTCACTCTCTGACACATAACTTAACGGGGTATACCCTATAGATTCATGTTCATATCTCATTTGTTCATATATATCCCAAAATAGATAATAACCTTTAGATTTATCATCTAATACATAGTTGTGAGGCACATAGCCCTCTGATTCATTACCTAAGGAAATTACAATCACTTCCAACATCGAAAGAACTCTAGGGTCTTTAAAGATAAATGCTAGACTAAAACTCCCTTCCGAGGGCATATCCCTATAAAGTGACAAGGAATCAGACTTTGTTGGTGAAACTAGAGGTAGATAGTTGAAATTGGCTTCCTCCTTCATCTGTCTCTTTACCTCACTAATCCGAGAAAGAGCGTGACTGAAGGTTTTAGTATCACTTAACCAGACAACATTATCGTAGTTGGTACCCTCTATCGTATGAACAATGGCTTCTTTTTCCTTCTTGGCTTTTAGGTAGGGCTCGTTACCGATTACTAACTTTCATGTGATTAACTTGATATGCACCATCCTGGCACAAGAATTTCCAAACATTAGTTAATGTTCGACGGAAAGAATGACGAGCTCATAGGTTCCAGAGCTAAACCTGGTAGCTCTGATACCACATCTAACATGCCAACTGTTCTCACAGGTAAATTTCCTAAGTTTTCACTTTCAAGTAAATAAACTATGTTTCCAAACCATTATAATAAAAAAATTATTTTCTAATGAGAGAAATAATGAACATAAATGACATAATAAATTTCATTCATTGATTTTTTTTCAATACGATAATCATCATGACACAATATTCTCAATATTGTAGACAATTACATACATAGCTCAACCGAGCTTCAAAGCAATTGATACAAATGGTCCAAGAATCTTCTACAGAACTTGATCACCAACTGAGGAGAAGAAGCATGACTCAAGCACTTTTTCGCCAACCACGAACTCATATGCGGTCCCTCGCATATCTATCAATGGATAGATGGCCCTACCTTTTGACAAAGACATTGGTGAAGAAACCTCGTAACATTAACCTTAGTGAGCTTAGTGATGTGTCCTACATAACTAGAACTTGTAGACCTTGCAATCTTGGTCTAGCATGCTTAACAAGGAACACAGCGAACTGACAATGGATCCAAATGAAAACACACTACTTTGGCCAAAGTATTCTCACTCAATACTTCAAGTGACATTCATCCTATTCACATTCACTACCCTAGCTTGTTCTACTTTATACCATTATATCTATGCATATGTAAACCTTCAATAGGTAATCCTAACCTCTGGTTTGACCTATTCCCTTTTCTAAATCTAGATAGAATCTCTACCAAATGAACATAAACAAAAGTATAAGTTACCCTCCCTTCAATGGATAACCTAACCCTAGGATTTAACTCATAAGCTATCCAAGCCATAAAACCATAACTTAACAAGTTATTCCAAATTCGTAATTCCTAGAATATAATACTATAGACGTCAACAAACTCCCCTTAATAGGGATTAAATACAATCACTTATATGGAAACACATCAATCACAATCTTTCCTCTTTTATAAGCAATAGACTTTTCACCATTATAAGCAAAATAGTGCAATTCAAAAATACACAAACAAGATAGTAACCTTTAAGATTTAAAGACAAAATAGAATAAGAATAGTATTTCATGCCTATCAATCACTTAATCCAATAGACTCTAGAACCTCCTAGCTTGGCCTCCTCTTGCTATCAACTTAGGTAACAACCTTTCTTCACTTAACCTCACTAAAAATATCTCACCAAAAAGCTCTCAGTAAGATAACAATCACGCAAATGAATACTACAGGAGAAATGACAACATAATGTTGCATATGAAAAAGTGTAAGAAATGAGGTATGATCGACCTATATTTATACACAAGATTCAACTTCACAAAGCTACAATTAAGGTGCATAGCTTGCCACTTCTCAGCCATTTAAAATTGACTCAGCTTAGAAGAAAAAAGGTGGAAAATTCACATGAAGATAGTCATTGATTCATCATAGAAAATTGATCCAATGATTGACATAGCAGGTTTGACACATTCTAATAGCACGTGTTTTAACCCAGCTAATCGGTTCCAAGATTGTTAGACTTCTACAACATTTATATAATTCATATGATGGTGCCAAGTTTGCAGCTTATTCCCTATTAAGAAGGTGTGTGGTTTAGCATTTGAAATGGTCTAACACAGATTTGTTGCACATATACAATTGACTAAGTCAAAGCCAAGTAGTCGACACATAGTATGATTCAACCCTTTTTCATTTACATATGAATTTTGACTTGGTACATTATGTATACGTTGCACTATATTTCAGTTTATTGACTCATACAGTAGATTAAAGCCTCATGTATTTCATTATCATTTAATCCAATATGATAAATACGCCTTGACATTTTCTAGAGCGCTATTATATAGTGCGCTATATTTCCCATTCATCGACCAAAACATAAACTTGTAAGTATCGGAATTTATACTTTGCATTAGTATATATACAAATCAGCCTTTATTACTTTCCATATATATATATCGATGAATAGCCTCAATGTTATATATATATGTATGTATATGTATATATATTCTAGTATATATATATTTATTGATTTATATATATTCCATGTCAACTAAATATGTATACATTTGATATTCAAATGAATAAGATCAAGTTAATATTTGTGTATCATATCATTTGCATATATATATATATATGCATTTATATGTATCTATACATATGTATCTTTATGGGTATTTCCATTTTCCTTTACATACGTTTATATCGATACATGTATATATATATACATTTGATAACTCAATCGTATACATAAAGAATTACTATCTTATTGGTAGATATATATACGTATGACGTATATATACGTATATATATATATATACACACACATTTCATATTTTCCTCTTGATATCACCATGCTCATAAGATACTAGTCCATAAGTGCACATAGGTACATCTACCTATGCACTCATGTACGTGTTCCTTCATATGTATGGATTATCATCGACATGCATGTGTATACACATATATACATTCAACATATGTACACCTTGTCAATCAAGCATATCAATATAAAGAAGTACTTGCATATACCAAGCACTAAACATAAACCAAGAATGCTCCTAATAAAAATCAACTCCTTTCTAATGCAAAAACATCATGCTAAAGGATAACTTACCAATTCCCAAACACTATGACTTGACTCAACCATTCTACTAGTGAGTGTGTGTATGTAAGCTCAATTAGGTTTTGTTACCAGTTACTTCACCAAGTTCTTCTCCTAAGTGATACTTCCCCTCCCTTCCGAAGAATTGATTATGAACCTGCATCCAACTTAACACATTTTCATGGTAGTCATTTGTTCATCAATACAAACATTTGCACTATCCTTTGCATAGTTAGAATATCAATTCAATACCATTCATTCCATATATGCATTTCATCACATACCATTAAATGAAATAAACATTCATTATTTTTCGATAAGAAAAATACAATCACATGTAAATATATCCAATCAAAATTCCAAATACATTCACACATGCAATAATTACCCTAACATAATAATAGTAAATAGGTAAACGCACAATGGGGTGTGATAATATGTACTTCTAAATATCTTTGAATAATATGAGTTCAATACTTATCTAAATTAGAGCACTTAGAATGGTCACCCTCACCCTAGGAATATTTCAATGATTTTATCCCTCATGGCTATGACATACCTAGGGGAAATAGTTCTTAGTCAAAACACATGTAATAAAGCAACCACTGAGCATGTGCAACACAACATGTAAAAGAGAAACCACTTAACATGTGCAACACAACATGTAATGGATAAAATGCTCAAGGGGCACAACATAACATGTAACAAAGAATATCTCAACATGCACAAACAAACCAATCACTCAACAAGCTCTAGCTAGGATAATTTCAGGTGTACTATGTCCCTCAACTTGGACACACTCTATGCACCTCTTCTCCAATGCCCATAGCCCACCAAACTACCTTCTTCCTTAAGTGATCTACATTCCTTTCCAATTCTTGAATAATTGTTTTATATAACCTTTGAGGGGTTGTTTCCAAACCATCACACCCTTTCAAAAAGGATCCCTTTAATTATTATTTAATAAATACAAGTATTTTCCTTTTAAATGAGTTTTTCTAAATATTATTTATTAATCTCCATTTAACCATAATATCATAGTATCTTTTATTTTTCAATCTCCATTTAATACTAAAGGTTTATTTCACAACTTATTTTTCACTTTGGGGGAAAACTCCCATAACAAGATAGGAAGTGAGTGGCATTAAACACTTACTGCAACAAAGCATGTTCAAGTTCCATTTTAGTCAGTCTAGGTCTATACATATTAGATATGTTTGTGTGTCTTCCTTACTTTTGTATGTTGTGTGTTTTCCCTTCTTGATTATGTCTTTTCTTCCAACTTTGATCTTCCCTTCTTCCTATCAAAGTGTCAAACTTCTCCATCCTATCATATCTCTCACCTATCCTTTGCCTTGACTTGTAGTATGTGTTTAGTTGTATGACCAACCCTTGATCCTAGATATTTTCACCTAGGATCCCATTCCCTTCCTTGCTTCTTAGCATGTATTGTATTTTTTCCATTATTTATTTTGGTGATATAACTTTTAAATTGAATTCTTTATTTCCTATGATCACTATTCAAATTTGAAGTTGTGAGAGTGCATGGTGGTCAACTTATTTATTTATGAAGGATATAGAAGAGTGAATGTCTTCATTTGGGATTATCATTTTACACCTAACCAAATTCATTTCATAATCTATTTTGAGAACTTTTGTTCAAGCATGAGAATCCTAGTACAAAAACCTTACTTATTTTAGAGGGAAAATCCTATACAAATTTTATGTTTGAGATTCATTGAAAATGGACTCTAGTCACATTGTATTAATGTGATGTGGCATTGCTTTTCATATCAATTGTTATTGCAATTACTAATGTTGCAAAACCATTTGAATGTAATACAATCATTCTTGTATAAGATAAAGATATAGAAATTACATCTATTATTTTGTGTTCCTTGTAACAGTAAGATTGAAAATTATATGTGTCATTTGTTATTTGAAAATGTGATGATATTATTGATGGTAAATAGTGAATTATGTATGATTTATTTAAGACCTTATTTGAATATCAAAATTTAAATATTATTATCACAAATACTAAGTGTTTGTTGAAGGTTAAGAACTAGAATTGCATTTTTTTTGGCTCAAGAAAATTATAGGGATTTTAGAGCTAGTGATCTTGACAACTTGTGTGTTCAGAGTTCAACCTTACATTTTTTTATTTTTATGTAGTACAATGAAAAAGCAACTAGATATCACATGAGGAAGATCAAGAAACAAATCCAATCTATAGATATTTTAGATACTTAATCATTTCCTACAAATTTCATTGTAGATTGTAACAATATGGTAAAAGGAGAGAGGAGAAGAAATGCAAAAGGAAACCTTGAGGTCAGGTTGAAAGGAAGATTGATTTGATGATTGATATGATGGAATTGTTTCTTCACAAGATTGATAGTACTATAAATACACCTAAAAATTTGAGGTGAAGCAAGAACTTCTAAGGGTAATAATTTAGATGCCACTTGAATCCACACATAAAGAACTATTCTTGTTTTAGCTAAAATACTTAACCGACCTACCTTTTTCAATAAGGAGGTGGAGTCCCTAGAGCTTAAATCTCAAAAATCATTGTTTTATGATATTGGGTGTTTTCATGTAGAAAACAAATCTCTTCCTAAGGAGATTCGAAGTGAAATCTCACTCACTAATTATATGAACATGAAGAATTCCTAGAATGGTTACAAACCTAAGCCCATGCCACGAGCCTCTTAGAGAGATTTGTAGAATTCTTTGGGGAAGTTGACACTCTCTCACTATGATGGATTTATAGATGCTCATCTCATGTGTGGGTACAAAATCTAGACACATACCTCTCCCTCGGACCAATTACCAAAAATGAAGCAATCAATTTTTCCACCTTGCATTTGGATCCATAGTCTAATTACTCAAGGTCATAGATCCATCACCTAAAATGATGAATTCTACAAATTCTTGATTGACAGATTTGACCAAAAAGGGTCCTAAATTTTATTTAAAATATTTGAATTAGCTCAAATATTGTGGTTCAATGGAGAACTATATAACAAATATTCAAAAGCTATCAATAATGGTGCTAGACATCATAGAGAGAAGGTTGACCATGCTCTTCATCGAAGGTTTAACTAAATCGTTCAAGGGGATAATCAAGGCTTTCAAACCACCTACCTCACACGAGGAAATCAAGAGGGATTTGTCACTAGAGACTTCCATGATAAATAATAAGTTTCAAACTAAAACTTTCATTCCAAATAATCCTTTTCGCAAAAATGTATAGCAAACCAAGAATTTCCCATCAAAACCAAACAATGGGGCAAGGAACGAATTGTTGAGGAAAAGCTATCTTTTATCCACAAGGATCCATGGTCGCCTAGACATAGATTTCTTGGGAAAGGAAAATTACATTACATTGAGGTAAGATCTGATGATGTATTGGGATCTAGGGAACCTAAACCATAGAGTGAAGAAGAACTTGAATATGAGATTGGAGAAGAATACCAACTAAAAGATGAAGGAGCCATGGTGGAAGGCCCTCTTGGCATACTCTTTAGTATTCCAACGTACAACCCCTTTCACATCCATTGGGTTCTATGAGGTCAAAGGGTGACTATACTCATTGACATTAGTGTCATTCATAACTTCATTAATGATTGATTGGTGGACAAGTGATGTCTCAAGCATTCATTGTTATGGTGGTTGATAATTTCACAATACAATGAAATAAAAATATCTCTCAATTGAATCCTAATCTAGGAGGATATGATATGAAGGATGAACCTTATGTTGTTAGCATAGGAGACACAAATATGGTCCTAGGTATCTAGTGGTTGCACTCATTGCGAGAGATTATACAAAATTTATATACCATGGAACTAAAGTTTTAGTCAAAGGGAAAAGAAGTGATATTATGAGGAATGACTAATAAAGCACCAATGATTATATCAACTAAGAGAATTGAGAGGAGTTTTTTCTTACAAGTAACTAGCATGGGTAACTCAGTCTTTGGTTATTATCACAAAACCCACCAAAGGAAAGAAGGCATACTATGTCAATGTGCAAAGTATCATGTAAAAGCACAATAAAGTATTCAACATCATTCCTCCAGGGAGACCGTGAAATAAAGGCTTTGATCTTGTCATTGAGCTAGAGGAAAATATTAAGCGCATCATAACTACTCCCTACTGCCACACTAAGAGACATAAGGAGGAAATGAAAAAAGGTAATTAAGGAAATACTAGAAATGGGGCATATCAAACCTAGCTTAATTCCATTTTCTTCCTCTATAGTTTTGGTGAAGAAGAAAGATGGCACAATGTGGATGTGCATGGACTACAAGGCACCAAAGAAGAAAACTATCAAGAATTGATACCCCATTCCCAAGATCAATGAATTGATAGATGAGCTTCACAAAGTTTTTTTTCTCAAAATTATCTCAAGTGAGGCTACTATCATATCAAAGTTTGACAAGATGGCTTTCAATATCACTATAGGCACTATGATTTTTTGGTCATATCATTTAGTTTGACAAATGCTTAATAAAAATTTCAGTCATTCATGAATTAGATTTTTTGCAAGTGCCTCAAAATGTTCATCCTTGTCTTCTTTGATAACATTTTGATCTATACCAAGGCATGGTAGGAGCACCTATATCACATTGATGAAGTGGTGGAAATTTTGGAAGCACGAACATAGTTTACCAGGGATTCAAAGTGTGAGTTTGTTATGATGGAGATCTTATATCTAGGTTACATCATTAGCACAAAGGGAGTGCAAGTGGACATGGAGAATATCAAGGAAATTTGGGACTGGCCTCCCCTAAGAACCTTGAAAATGGTGAAGATTATTTGACCATTGTATCTACTATAGGTGGTTTGTTAAGGGTTTCCCCCAACTACTCATGCCCATAATTAACCTAACAAATAAGGGAGCTTTTTTATGGACTAAGGGTGCACAATATGCATTTGACATACTAAAAGAGGTAATGTCTTGTGTTATTAATTATAAATTTGACCCTCCCTTTCACTCGAATGTGATGCATCAGGAGAATTAATTAGAGTTATGCTCATGCAATGCAAGCACATGATTGCTTTTGAGTCAAAAACTCATAGAGGTAGAAAAGTGGTTCTCCATCTATGATAAGGAAATGATGGAACAATAGAACAAAATGGAACATAAATGACTCAAGGATGATGTCTTGAATCATATCAAAGAATGTGTCATTTGTTAAAAAAACAAATGGAACAAACATTCTGCACAATTCTTTTGTATCCCTTACTCATCCTAGAGTACAAATATGAAAAAGATTTGATGGATTTCATCATAATACTTCCTAAATTTTAAGGTAAGGATTGTATATATGTTGTAGAAAGTAAAAAATTATGCATATTTATTTGTTATCTCTTTATATTTTAAGGTGCCACAAGTGGTTTCAATATATTCTTCAAGGAAGTGATGAAACTCCATGGACTACCCAAGAGCATTATGAGTGATAGAGATAGTCACCTCATGAGTTGTTTTTGGAAAGAACTCTTTCTTTTGCTAGGAACCAAGCTCAAACCCAACACCAACTACCACCCACAAACAAATGGCCATACCAAGATTGTGAATAAATGGGTGGAAGGTTGCTTGAGAAATTATGTTATTGATTAGCAAAAGACTTGGATCAAATGGCTCTACTTAGCGGAGCAATATTACAACACCATCTACCACATGGAAATTAAGAAAATACCATTCATGGCCTTGTATGTGTATGAAGCCTAAAGTTTCATTGATATTTTTCTAGTATACAGCAAGGTACCAAAGCAAGTGATGTGATCAAACAAAGCCAATAAATTTTGAAGTCACTCAAGATAATCTCCAGTAGACTCATAACCAATAAAATATGTATACGGATCATCATAGGATGGAGAAAACATTTGAGATCAAATACATGGTTTTTGTGAGATTGCATCTATACAAGCAATATTTCTTGAAGGCAAGTGGGTTGAAGAAGATCAAACTATATTTTTATAGGCCTTATATAATTTTTAGAAGGATTGGCAAAGTGGATTATGAGTTGGAGCTATTGGAGGGAATCAAGATGCACAAATTTTTTCACATGTCTTACCTTAAAATGGTTCTACAAAAATATATAAAATCATTGAATGAGTTGACTTTGATTGATGAGGACAACAAACTAGTTTTGATTTCTCAAGTAGGCATGGACGTAAGGGAGAGGAAGATGAGAAATAGAAGTGCCAAGGAGTACCTGAATTGGTGGAAATACTTTTCAATGGAGGATGAAAGGAGGGAAGGCCCACATATATTGCAACATTTAAACCATCAATTTCTTGAAGAGAAGCAATTTTGAGTGAGGCAAAGTTGTCATTTCCCATTTCTAGTAAATCTAGGTTTGTAATATTAGGCCTATACTTGTGTCTTTCCTTCTTTCATCTATTATATTTTTTCCCTTTTCCTTAAACTCCACTCAAGTCCATTTTTCCTATCAAAGTTTCAAACTTCTCCATCATGTCATACCTCCCAGTTGTCCCTCACCTCAACTTGTAGTATGTGTCTAGTGGTATGGCTAACCCCTAATCCTTGATATTTTCACCATGTTCCTACTCCCCTCCTAACTTCTCAAAGTATGTATTATTTCTAGAAGTTGTTTTGTCATCATAATTTTTAAAGTGAAATATTTCTCTCCTATGATCAATGTTCAAATTTCAAGTTACAAATTTTCTTGGTTGTTGACTTGTTTATTTGTGAAGGATATAGAAGAGAAAATGTCTTCATTTGGTAGCAATATTTTACACCTTACCAAATTCCTTTTAGAATCCATTTTGAGAACTTGTGTTGGGTGTGGGAATCATATGATGAAAACACTAGTAATTTCAGAGGGAAATCTCATACATAGGTCATATTTGAGCTCCATTAGATGTAGACTCCAACCACATTATATTAATCCATTTTCTATTATTGTTGTAATAATTGATGTTGTAGGGTTATTTGAATGTAATGCAATCACTATTGTAATAAGATAGATTGAGAAATTATATCTATTATTTTTTGTTCGTTATAATAATAAGATTGAGATTTATATATGACATTTGTTGTTTGAAAATGTGATGATATTATTGATGGTAAACAGTGAATTATGTCTTATTTATTTAATATTTTATTTGAATATTAAATACAAATATTATTGTGAAAAATACTAAGTGTTTGTAGAAGATAAAAAGCAAAGTTGCAATATTGTTTTGGCTTGGTACATTACAAAGCATGGCACACAAACAAAAGTGTTATACCCCCTCCACCAACTCCTTTGATAAAAATATTAGCTCATAGGGTCTTTAAAACCCCTTGATTTTATGATGTTTCCTTTTTTATATCCATGGTACAAGGGGTTCACTCCCTAGGACTAGCAATGTAAGAGTAGCATTGAGTTAGTGGACTAGTAGTGTAGGAATAGTTAAGAGTCAATTAAATCATGAAATAGACATCACTTAGGGTCAACTAAATTATTAAATAAAGTAGATGATTCAATGGGATCAATTAAATAAGGAAATAATAAGGATGGATTTATCAATTGATTGAAGATTGGATTGCCTATGATTAAGGAATGCAGAAAAAAGGGAAAGCATGGAATATAATAAGCTTTGGAAGGATAAGAGAAGGCACTTATCAAAAATTTAAACAAAAAATCAAATTTCATTCTTAGGAATGTGACAATGTATACTGCAATTGTGGCATTTGGAGACGAAAACCTTTAGTGGTGACAATTAGACCATATTGAGGATAGAAACCCTCTAGAAGCATTTCGAGTTCTAGAATGTCAAAAGTATCAGCAGTGGTGTGCAAATTTGAATGTTGGGTGTGTGTATATGTTTATATTCTTGTAACCATAGTCACATTATACTTAGACAACAATGCACAAAAAACCAAGTGTAATTAAAATTCAATTACACATGATTAAGATGGGAAAAACATGGCAAATAAAAAGACACTAAAATACTTATAAAAACAAAACAAAACAAAACAAAAAATTTGAAGGCTTTAAAGGAGAAAACAAATGGCCAAATTAAAAAACCACTAGATTTTCAATTGCGTGTGGGTTAAACATTTTTTGATAAAAAGTGATTTTTTTTTATAAAAAGTGATTTTTTTTTATAAAAAGTGATTTTTTTTTATAAAAAGTGATTTTTTTCAATTTGACCCAAGTTTGACCACTTTATTGAAAAACTAGGCAACTTAGATTAGAACAACACATTTTGGAGGGTGGGTACATTTTAAATGTGTGTGATTGCATGTTATTTTGGTTTTTTTTACTATGCTTCTAACAACAAAAATTCAAATGGAAATCTACCAATTGGATGCAAATTATTAAGCACACCCAACATTTAAATACACACACCACTAATGATCCCATTACATATATGTATATAGTTGGAGTATTTTTGTGTGTTATTTGTGCATTTAGTTGAGCTTTTAATAGTGGTATTAGAAATAAGATCTAGCCAGCTGAAGGGAGTTTTAAAAACGAAATAAAATATGATCATTGCATATGTATGTGGTTGGAGTATTTTTGTGTGTTATTTTTGCATTTAGTTAAGGTTTTAATAATGGTATTAGTAAGAAAAACAAAAGGTTGCCCAACCTAAGGGAGTTTAGAAAAAGAAAAAAATGTAGTTATTGCATGTCAATTAGTGATAAAGAATTCAAGCCAATATTGGCATGGTGTGATGATTTAAAGGTGGCATTGTTGTTCTCGCCACCAAGGTTCAAGCTCCGTTGGGGTGGTATTGTTGAGTGGTTATATTCTGGTTCATAGCTCCAGGTCAAAAGCATTTACATAAAGAATTCAAATATCAACTTAGAGCAAATATATATATATATATAAGGAGAAGGAATTTTTCAATGTCATGAGTTCCTTGGAAGATGGGCAATGACAACTCATTGATGTCTTTGTCCAAATTGTGCAAGGTAAGGGAACCAAGGAACCAAACCATGCCACTACACCTCTAGTTAATGGAGTAGAAGGGAAATCTTCAACTTCAACAACAAACCAAAACATCTAATGGAACACAATGGGAATCTTCATCTTAAGAAACAAACCATAACACCTTGCCAATCACTCATTAGTACCAAACTACCAAGAGTCATGTTCTTGAAAAAATAAATTATGTAACAAGAAGAGTATATGGAAAACCAACAAAGGAGGATTGGATGCTTTTCATGCAAAATATAGGGAAACTAGTGTTGGATTTTGATCAAACATCTCCCTGATGAATTTTCATACATTGAAGCCAAAAATCAGATCTAGGTTTAGAAGTAAACTAATTCCAAATAGACCTCATAAAGATTTGTAAATTTGGTTGGGGAAGCTTACTATCCACTCATTTGATGGATCCAACAAGGCCTTAACCCAAGCTTGGATTCAAAATTTAATACTTCTCACTAAACCCTGTGTACAAGAAGGAAGCAATTAAATTTGCAATCCTACACCTAGGAGTTGCACAAGTGTTGGTATTAAGGGCTGGTCACTAAAGGGCACAACCTTATTACCACCTACAAGGAATTTTACAGGAGGCTCACCAACAAATTTGAGAAGCAAGACCCAAGAGAGAACTTATGGGAGTTGGCATAGCTACCACATGAGGGCATAGTGAATGCATGTGATTGATTTTTAGAGGTTAGCTATAATATTACCTAGTTTGTCAAAGGTGTGTGACTTTCCCTTCATGGAAGGGTTGAAAGAGCCCCTTAGAGACTTAGTTAAATCCCTTGAACTAGATTCAATTCAAGTAGCCATCAAAAGGACCTTGACATTGGAACCATTTAAGTACATCATCTCCCCTTCCTCTAAATCATTAACACTAAAAACCACTACACCTAGTAGATCCTTCCAAGAGTCTACCCCTAGAGGTGTGAAGGTGTGAGAATAGGAGCACATTAGCATAATTAAAGGACTCTGCACAAACCTTTTTGATAGATGTTGTAGGTTGCACTTACTTGACCTACGTGTCACCGCAAGATGGGACACACCTTTTGGAGTAAACATCCAGCTGACATGACCTACAATGAGATGAGATGGAAGCAATTATGTTTCAACTTTAAGGATTCTTGGGACTCAACAAATAGTTTCTTGAGAAAAGGAGCAAGTGCATCTGATTGATGTGTATTCTGATGATGAGAGATGCTTGAATCGTTGACGAAGGCATAGAGTGTGGAGGGAGTGAGATATTGCCAATAGATTTTTTGTCATCAAAGGGAGTCAATTAACATTTTAGATCATCCAACTTTGTTTTGTTTGAGATCAAGCAAATTCATAGAGGGAGGACTTGTAATGTCTCCTTTTTGACATCCATGGTATGAGGGGTTCACTTCCTAGGACTAGCAATGCAAGAATAGTATTGAGTAAGTGGATTGGCAACATGGGACTAGTCAGGGTCAATTAAAGAAATAAGGCAGATGAGTCAATCAAGGTCAGTTAAATAATGAAATAACGCAGACGAGTCAATCAAGGTCAATTAAATAATAAAATAAGGAAAATGAGTCAATTGGGGTCAATTAAATAAAGAAATAAGAGGGATGTATTTGTTAGTTAGTTCCCATTGATTAAGGAATAAAAATGTCACTTAACTGTCATTAATTGAGGTCTAGATTGCTTGATGAAGAAACACATAAAAAAGAGAGTATGGAATATAAGTGTTGCAAGGACAACAGAAAACACGCCCCAATAATTAAAAACAATAATCAATTTCATTCTCATAAATGTGACACTACTTACAATAGAAATGGTGGTTGGAGACAACCTTCAAGAATGATAATTAGATTGTTTTGAGAACGAAAAACCCTAAAGGAGCAATTTGAGTTCTAGAGTGTCAATAAGATCATCAATAGTGTGTAAAATTGAATGTTGGGTGTATCCAATAAATTGTATCAAATTGGTAGCTTTCCATTTGAATATGTTGTTAGAAGAATATGTGTGTGAGTATGTGGATGTGGGTGTGTGGAGTGAGAGAGAGAGAGAGAGAGAGAGAATATTTGTGTTATTATTTGAGCATTTAGTTAGGTTTCTTACAAACTTTAAAAAGTTTGATTTCCCGAAAGAAGTAGAAGGGACAACTGCATAAGCTCATATCTCATCTTCACCTGTCAAAATCTATTAGCTATAATTGTAATTTGTCATGTACCCTTTTTTTAATTAACTTATGGAGAAGACCTCTAGCCTATCCTCATTTTCTATTGGCTAAAAGATAAAAACAAATGAAATGGTTAATAATAATATTTTAAATTGGGCTCGATAATATTATATTTAAGGGAAATTTAATAATATCATTATATTTAACTAAAAAATATTTTTAAATACTTAATAGTATTGAATTAATGAGCTTTAATTCATTTGCATTATCTTGTCTTCAATTCACAATTCAACATTTGAGGTTCAATGTTTTTGATTAAGGAAAAAGCAGGTTTTGAAGGGACCCGAAACCCTTTACAAACAGATTTTGAATGGATCTGGAACCCTCAACCAAAAAGTTGTCCTAACATAAAAACCATGAAAGCACAAACAACCAAGGGTAAAAAAGGCATCCAAAGCCAAAGAACCACAACCAATGTTGAATTTCAAAACCTGGAACATTTGAGGTTCAATGTTGAATTTCACAATCAAGGATAAAACCCCTTGACTATTTAAAATCTTAGAGTACGAAAACCCTCTTGAATTTCCATCACCAAATTTGGAGATGAAAATTTGAATCTCCATTTTAAGGCATCTCTACAAGATAGCATTAGATCAAAATATTTGTTTTTGATTAGATAAGCAGGGGAAGGGCCCTAATCCCATGGTTACAGCCAAAATGAACAAAAAGGAAAAACAAGGTGGGAAACACCACCACCAACTAGCATAGAAAACAGCATCCAGGGTGGCTTGTAGGCCAAATATCATAACCATAGACCATCCATTGTTAATCAAAAACATAATTTTTTAACTAGAGAACTTAAAGCTACACAAACCATTAATCAAATCCACCAAGTTCCAACAAGTCCTAAACCATAATAAAGCTATTATAAAATATCTGGAAACTATAGGGAACAAAAAGGAAGCAGTCATTAAACAACATCAAAAGAGGAAGCCATATACATACAAATTTTAAAATTTTGATGATTGAAATACAGGCAAATACTTTAATATCGTCAAATGGATCTCAACGATGCATTTTCAAAGCTTATCCACTTTTTTATTGTTGATTTATTCTATACTTTGGAATGTATGCATAATTGGGAGAATTCCATACCATTTGAGAGTATTTTGAGGGGAAATACAACTTTAATTACATCTTTGGTGGAGAGATCAACATTTTTTAGACCTTGGCTATAGGAGCCAACATTAAGGAGTGTTTAACATATTTTTGGTGGTTGTTCCAATCCTATTTCCAACTACCATATTTACTTGTACAATAGTCACCACATACCATCATACCTACCAATTGTCATCACTAACATTAGGAGTCATTTGCAACAAATTCAAGGTCAAATTGCAACCTTCTAGTACTACACAGTGAAATTCTAGGGCCAGATCTAGTTGTACCATCAGTATTTATGATCATTCACAACCCAACACTCAACCACTACTTTATATATGTTGTATGTTATTTTGTTACTACGACATTTACCATATGTTTGTTTGTTCAACAAGACAATGCTCCTCTTGCTAAGATCAAAAACCTTAAAGGAAGATACTTGCTTAGAAAAGGCATCCAAGTTTTTCATGATTTGTGGGGCTCAAATAATTTTAATTGGAAGTCTTTGCAACTTCTCAATGCCCAATTCAAACTTTCTCCAACCACCAAAGATGTTGTTTTGGAAATTCAACAACTTATTACCCCTAAGCTATCATGCCTACTATCTACATCTTGCCATGATAACTTTCTCAAAGATTGGAAATGGCCTAACAACCACAACTTCCGACACTTTCCTCTCAAGATAGTCTATCAGCAGCTCCTGCCCCCCTTCTCTCTTGCCCCTCAACTTAATCTTAAATGGAATTGCAAGTTTAACTGCGCTAAGTAGAACAAGCTAAGCTCCAGGGTTTGGAATTCCAAAGCTAATGCTCAATCCCAACTACTAGCATGGAAAATTCTTCATGTTAAATTGCCTATGGGAGATCATCTTCACTTCATCATTCCCTCCCCTTCTTGCCCATTTTGCTTTAAACGGGAGTCTATTAAACACACATTTTGGCTTTGCCCTCGTGCTCATAACCTCTAGTGTTGTCTCTCCTCCATTTTCCTTGCTATTGTTCCACACAAGTGGACTTGGAGATCTGCACTTCTCAGGTTTTCCCAACATCACAATATTATCTCTTAGACCTTTAGGCAAATTATCCTTAAATTCATTGGAGACTTCGGTGCTTGGCTCTCGCAGCTTTTTCCCTCTCCATACAGGCCTTGATGCTCAATGTTGATTTCTCACTCCATTTCACCATTCTTCAGCATACTCTCCAAGCTAAACCAGATCTTCAAGATACGTTGGCCAGCCTACATATACAAATTAAATCTTTTAAAGCTAGTTTGCAGGACACTAGCTCAACCAACATGAATGGTTTGCATGCTACAGAAGACAATTTCAGAGGTTTATTTTGAAATGTATTTGATGCAAATTTTGATACATTAGTTACTTCTCTAATTAAGGGAAGAGTCACCAATCTATCCTAGTGGGAGAGGTGGGTTGGCCTACATATGGTGATAAGTGTGCCTCTGTCGATTATGCATACAGGTTCTATCAGGGGCTTATGAAGAAATTAACGAATAGCCAAGGAACGCCTCTGCATCCTAGAAGCTTTACAGTCTATCTGCTTAGCTTTCTTGTTGAGAATTGAAAAGTATTGCACCAGGAAAAGTTGAAAGGCATTGGGGGATTTTTCAATATGATGGATAGCCAAAATACCAATTACAACTTCCAGGTCAAAATGGAGGGTTGGTTCCTACTAAAAATGTCCAATATATGCCTCAAAAGTCGTGTGTATTCAATCAAAATGCTACAAATACCTCCATATTGCTTGACAGCATCACCTATGCTTGTGAGCGTGCTAACTATACTGCTTTGGGTTATGGATCATCATGTAACAATTTGGATTGCTCAGGGCATTGTGTCCTATGCATATAACATGTATTTTCAGATTGCCCTGATTCTACACGAAATGCTATGTTCCAAACCGTAGGATGCTTCAACTTCTAAGGGGGGGTTTCTTCTTGAGGATACAGCTTGACTTGTCCTTTGTTTACCTTGTTTCAGCGTATTACTCTGCAAGTGTTGCTGTTGTGTGTGTGATGGATATTGTACCTGTTATTGCTTTGTTTGGCTACCAATCATGTTAAACGGTTTCCAGCTTTGATTTGTAACAATTGATTTTTTTAATGTGTGATGGATATTGGACCTGTTATTGCTTTGTTTGGCTACCAATCCTGTTTACTGGTTTCCCAGCTTTGATTTGTAACAATTGATTTTTTTAATAAAGCTTTTCTTCCAATTTAAAAAAAAAACTCTTTGTTATTTTGTTAGGGCATTTACCATATGTTGTTTGTTATATGTTTGTTTGTTATTTTGTTAGTAGGACATTTACCATATGTTGTTTGTTATTTTGTTAGCAGGACATTTACCATTATTAACTTTGAAATTTATGTTTCCAATTTGCATATCAACTTGTAATTTATTCAATTCAATAGTTTGGAAGACGATGATAAGTTACAACATTTTGAAGGTTTGTGGTGCAATTTCTAGTCACTTGTTATATTGATCATTATTTATTTTCAAATTCAATTTTTATTTGTTCCAAAACTAAAATAAAAAATATCAAATAGATCACATATTATATAAATAAATAAAACTCAAATTTGGGACATTACATAATTCTATGAAGAGATAGAATTACAAGAAAAAACTCAAATTTGGGACATTACATAATTCTATGAAGACGTAGAATTACAAGTCTACTACTAGAAGGCCCTTTCCACAAAGCAAATGCCTATCAACTTAACTAACCGTCACTGAATGCAATGGGCACAATGAAGGCAATTTATAAGTCAGCATGCTAAGCATTTTGTCAATTCTATAAAAATCATCTTAAGTGAGCTCCAAAAATTAAAAAATCAATGAATACAACCCTAACTCCACTTAGTGTTATTTCAGGACATCTTGTTATCACAATGTTCTAGGGTTGAGCTACTAGGAAGAAAAGAACTCCTTCTCAATCTTCACTTCTTGGAGGATTCTTTTACTTATGAGTTAAAATAATCAAAGTTTTGTGTAAATATTCTCAAGGTCTTCAATGAGCTTTTTCAACGTTGTCTCTTCTGTTGTTTTGTCTTAATAGATGTTAAAATAATAATTTTAGTATTGAGTATATTAACTCTAAGCATCTGGCATGTTCGAACATATTCCTATAAAATAAACAGTTGAGATGGTTTGTAATCTCAGGCATGATATATGACAATAGTAAATTTGAGTGATGGAACAATGCATCACCCTGTAAGAATGCATCACAGATGCTAGATCGATGCTGCTATATCCGGTTCACTTCTGCTAAATATAATCCAATTTATTTCTTTGTGGTCAAGTTTCAAATGTGCATCACTGTAAAACCCGAAGCAAAGAATTATCGTATAACTATCACAAGCAATAAAGAATAGCTCAAACCAAACGAAAGGACACAAAGCCACCACCTAAAAAGAGACTTCAAGCTTTGAGTAGGCAAAAAATCCTTCTCGCAGATTAGAAAAATGAAAGATTTTATTTGTATTTTATAGATTACCTGCAAGCAGCACCGAGAAGGCAATGCCATATGAACAACATGCTTACATAAATCACTATAGCATGCCACCAAAATGCCGAGTGGGACAAAACATGATAGGATCAAGGGATTCCTCCACCTGTGCCATCAGAAACTCCTACCTAGTGGCTTGTGCATATTTCAACCTGGCCACCGCACCTACAAGCTCCAGAAGAATGACTGCCTCACCACCATACATACATATCCTGCAAGTGTTCTATACATCACCTTCTCAAGAGCATCTGAATCTCTGTAATGAAATGTTGGTTAACCTCTTCTTTCCCCATCTCATGCACAAACAGTATGATATAAAAATGATCCCATCCTCTTGCATGGTGCCTACCACCATGCGTCAGTTGAAAGTGTTCTAATGTATTGAGATTAATGGGCTTTCCTATAAAGTAAAACAATTTCAACAATTGTGGTATTACTATCAGGATTCAACTGTGTGGTTTTACGAGTCAAACTCTTACACAGTTGAATCCTGATAGCAATATCACAATTTGACACACTGGAAAATACCTCCTACTTATCAATTTCAACAATTTGAATAACTTTTTTTTGAGGAAGATCATTTCCAAGAATTAGGTTAATAATAGCATATACTTTATTCAAACAGAGACTTATTTACCTTAAGTAAAAACAATCTTGAACAAGTGATTTTTATAAAATGAAAACCTTACATTTAATTCATGAGAATCAAATAAATCATTACATTTCACTTTCGGAAAGTCAAAAAATAAAAACCATCTTAATTTTTCCAATGGCATTTGAAGATCAAAGACTTGGAAAGAAATTGCATTGATCGACAAAACTCAATCTCTGTCAACAAACACACAAATCCCTGTCAAAAAGGGTTCAACTCAAAAATTCCCACTTGCAGGCAGTCTAGTAACGTAAAGAATGTCCTCTTTTCAGTCATCAATCTCATACAGAGCTATTTTAATGCAGATAACAGTCCAACAATTGTTGCACATAGGAATAAGCATGGTAGAGATTAGACATTAATTTGCTGCACCAGAAAATTTTGTTCAGTACTCTGAAAAAATTTAGGACAACCGAATTCCAGGAGATACTTTTTAAGCCCTAGCATGGAATCTTAACAGTTATATATTTGAATTCTATACGTAGAATTGAGTAAATCTGTTTCTTTTATGTTTGGATTATATGACTTGCCTAATTTAGGGATCTTTTGAAGTCCTTGAACCTTCAGTTACAACCTTGCAGACCATAAGATGATTAAACAACTCTAATGCAAAAAAATGTTCTCGCTTCCTTCCCAAAGTAAATTATATTTTCAGACTTTCCAAGTTTCTCTTCCTTCTGAATGCATACTTGGTATCTCACACTGAGACTTTTGTTTGTCAGCCTTGACATGATCCAATCCTGTCTATAAGCTATACGTAACAAACAGGTCAATGTCAGGTGAAAGACGTACAATTGATATAATTTGTAATGTGAATCCACACGAAAAAGATCAAACTGGATTGGAAATACAAAGATTTCAAACGAAAAATATAATTTGGTATGGAGATCTAACATGGTCCAGTGGACCTATTCTATTCCAAATACATATTTTAAGTGTCAATGCACTTTCTCATCATACTTGAGAGTTGAGACCATCCCCTATTTAGTTGATGACCAAATATTCACAACAGCATTGATACCTACTCTGGCTACTTGACCTGATATTTAGTCCAGTGATTGCCTTCATCCAGATATGCCCACCCAACTAACATACAGCTCCAGTCCTTGTTCCCTAGTTCAAAATCATTATGAAAATATGTTGTAAAACACTGTTAGGTCACCAACAATGTAAGATAAGTTGAAAGAAAGAGATTACGCTTCATATGTTTCCTCCTTGCAAGCAAAGCATAATTCACCTCATTTGTTGTACCTTCGGTATTTATGTTGGTGCAGAATCATGATATAATTTTCTCATTCTTTGATGTGGAAAAGAATGATTGTTATAGTCGGTTCCTAGTGTCCTACAAACCACCTTCCATTCAAAAGATGAAAGCTTAATCATCGGTTCCATAAAATGCCACCAGTGGCTGACATCAGGTGCTTTTGCACTCAATCTATATTTAAAGTGCCATTCATAATTGACCTGAAACAAGATTTTAGATCCATAAAATGGAATCACAGAAAGGTTACTTTTCTCTCATGTTCAGGATCCACCCTTAGATATCTTCCATTTTCCATAGTTTTTGGGCATGTAGCAGAAATAGATTAGTGAATCTCTGATATAAATCCCTTCTACAAAAACGAAATTGGATGAGCTAAAACCACATAGATAACTGGAAATTGAGCACATAATGTACCAATTTTCACCTGAAGCAAAAGTGATACCCTATGACTTATCATGTTCAGTGTTCCCAATTGATCAAATGACAAAAGTGAAAAAAATTGTAACAGCAAAATCAGAAAATAAGTAAAAACTAAAAGGGCGAGGCAGACTAAGAATACATTTTTGATTCATACAATACCAGGTGGAACAGAATAATCTTCGAATGCCTTGATTTGCAAACCTTACAACAATTCTCAGATGGATCTATCGGAAATCCACATAACACAACAAAAAAACTCAGTGAAGATACTTCCACGATACTCTTCTTAATAATTTTCATTGTAAACTGTTCAAATCACACTGATCAACAAGTATTTTGTAATGAAAATCCTTTGAATGGTGACAAGAATAACGATTATAGCCATCACCAATTTCAACAGCATGGGCCATAAAAAAGGAACTACAATTTACTACTTGAATAAAAATTCACCATAGCAAATCTGTATACGAGCATATCAATATCTAGCCTTGTAGCCTAGTCAAGAAATATCATTTATTTATCTTCTCAAAAGCATCAAGGAGATCAACAGAATTGATTGGAACTAATTAATGCTTTGCTTGGAAGGCCTTCATAAATGATACCAATTTGGGTACCCATCCCAATGGCATGCATCGCAGATTGAAGCCCTGACTCCACCCGCAGATCTGTGTCCCTTGTGCTGCACCACGTCCTCGCTGACTGCCTGTTTGATAAACTCAATCTCAAGTTCACTCTTATCAAGTGTAAACGTAATATTCATCAGGGACCTAACACACTTCTCCACTGGGCACCCATAGAATCCATTACTCTCATCAATTGCATCAAACAGAACTTTGGCCTTACAGGCATTTGCTTTTTCAATTTCTTTCAGTCCCCACAAGCAAGGAGATCCAAAAACACCAAACCACACATGCACATTGTAAAGCAGATAGGAGTAATATATAGTGACTTGTTTTCAGAAGGGATCTTGTAGTCCAGCATGAGGGGGTAGTAGCTTGGACCTTGCCAATAAGGTCGTTTCTGATTATAACAATGGTCATACCAGATGGCCCTACATTCTTCTGGGCTCTAGCACAGATTACCTCAAACAGGCTAGGAACAAAAATTGGAGAATATGTCAGCAAAAGAATGGTACTATCCCCCTTGGACTTAGGTTAATCCTTAAATTCCACTCCACAGATGGTCTCATAAGCACAGATGTACTTTTGCATTTTGTTTCAACTGAAACTCCCCCTTAGAAGCTATCCTAGCATATTTTGTGGATTTGACCTTTGCAAAATCTCTGCCCTTCTTTAAGAGATTTATTACCCCAGGATCTAGTCACGATATACTTTGCTGTGTACTCAGGGCCACAGAGGTTTAATGGCAGGCAAGAAAACTTTGTGAAAGCACCGCCTCTGAGAAAAAGGACCTCATAAATTGCAGGAATACTCAGAAGTTGACATAAATCAGACTCAGATTTTTGTATGCCACTGCTGGCTGGCACGAACATTGCAATGGCAAGAATTAGATTCATGGTCTTGCAACATCTAACATGATTTATTAACCATGGATTTGAAAATGTAGCTGTAATTTTGGAAGCCCTCTCTCGCCTAAGGAATGCCTTTGACATAAATATCAATAGTATCACATACGTAAAATCTTTACTGCTTCTATACTTTTTTGTAAATACATGGAAGTGGAAATCACTTGCCATCAAGTTTCAACTTAAGGGTTTAAGATGCATAGAATTGATTAGCAAGCATGAAAGCTCCAGGGAAACAACAGACTTTCTTTAAAACTTCTTCACTGACCGAAGAGGAATCATGCACTCTATTCCAGAAAATTTGTTTGTATAACACAGAAACTTGGACAAAAGTTACGCATACAAGAAATTAACAGTTACCCATACAATAAAGTTTTCAAAACAGAAAGAACATTTGGAATAACAATAATATAGCAATCTAATCCTTTCATCTAGTTATAAAAGCATCCAATAAAATTGATCGTATAAGTTTCACACCAAAAAAATGTTTATGGGGCTTACTGATTAGGGTTGCATATCCATCTCAATGCATTTAGGATATGCGCTCACTAAAAGATGATACAATGAAGAAGTTAAACTCTACCTTGTGCTAATCCAAATGAAAACAAGTATTACAAAACTGAATCTAAGACAAAGTCTATGGAGAAATATCTCCAATCCCTGTTTCCGCTCCTACACATCTACATCAGCATCCTTCTCTTCATTCAGTTTAGCTGTAGTTTCTTCCTCTGCTGGAGGAGGTACTTGTTCTTCCTCAGGAAGAGGTTCTTCCACATAGTCATTCTCAAATGCATCATTAGGAACCTCATATATACGCAACTGAGGCTTTGAAGGATCTTTGACAAACACATATTTTCCTTCATTCAGTTTTAGGCAGAGATCAACAATCGATTTAACAATACCCCACATATTAGAAGTGTTCAGATTGATTTGCATAGCAAATTCTCTGGGCTTATACCCCTGAATGCTTAAAATAACATGGTTGAAGTGATCCCGAGGGTGAACCCTAGACACATAACCCAGCTTCATAACATCTGCACTTCCAAGAAGGGCTTGAGCGGTCCATTTTGCAAGCTTATTTCCATTGTTCTTGAGTTCAGTTGCCAAAACAGCACCTCGTTGGGTTTCCAATTTCTGACGCCAATCAACTCCAGAAAACTTGGGATCAAATTCATTCAGAGCATTCAAAGTGAGAAACTGTGTTTGGCCCCTTAAATCCATAACACTGTGGACCTCACATCTTGCGACCAATGATATTTCTTCATCCAATTTCCAACGCCTATAACGATAAGCAACAGATGCAACCTCCTCACCCTCTGAGGCAAACGGATTGGGTTCTTCAAACTCCACCTTATTGCCATCTCTAACCAGAACTTGCTGTGAAAAGTTCTGGTTGATATATGCTGCCTCAACACTAAGGGAATGAGCAGAATTTATGTCATCCTTCGCTTCTGGCAAAGGCTCCTGGGATGTTTCATTCACAGACAGCAAATCCAACTGAGACCCATCCCTCTTGTCAAAGAAAAGCTTGTTGCCCACCCTCTGGACAACAATATCCCATGAATACACTGACCGAGGAGCACACATCAGTGTGGCCAGGATTGTGTCAGTGGCAAAAACAACAGCCTTATCCTCACTTGCAAGGCGCCTTATCACAGGATCATCAGTAGTAGTTACCTTGAAGAAGTTTCTGTTTTTGAAACGCTCCAGGCGCTTCTCACTCTTTGGTGTGACTCGATCATACCCTTTGTCATAGTATTCAAGTGCACCGCAAAGCACCAGATCCTCCGGCTCGCCAACACTGTAGGTCAATTTGGAGAAACTAGTGAAGGGTATCTGATCAAGCATAGTCCACTCAGGCTGGATGTCCACAGAGCTCTTGAACACCGCTGCTTCCCTGCGCTGCATGTTATTCCTGTTCTGATTGTAAAACCGATCTCGTCGCTGCCGCTCCTTCTCTGCCTCCCTCTTTTTGGCCTCAACTTCTTCATCTTTCCTCTGAGGGAGCTGCCTCTGCTGCTGAAACCTCCACCTGGGACCAAACTTGGGCTTTGGAGGGGGCTTTCCATCAACCAAACGGAATGACTCTTCGTCTGCCTCGTCAAATGCAAAATCAAATACTGAGTACTCCTGCCCGCCCCTTGTGTTAGGCCTAGCATTATAGTTCCTTGTCCAATCTGCCACCCTCCCAAGCTTTTCGCCCTTCGAGAAAGGTGCATAGGGCACATTAGCTGATTTTCTAGAAAAGCAGGGCCTTCTGGAGGCCCCCAGCCATCTGGATTGTCTACAACAATCGGCACTTTTAACTGTGGCTGCACTGTTCCAACCATCTCTGGAGCAGTTGAAATGAAAAGCTAATCTAATTTATTTCACCTTACCAAGGTCCTGAGCCAGTATTCAAAACCAAAATGACAAAATCAATTGGTCTTCTGCTATGAGGAAAACCTAATCGGTGAACACCTAAACCAGTATAAAAAACCTAGATCGACAAACCAAAATGGAAAATGAATGCATCTTCAATTCTGAGTAAAACCCAAAAACAAATGAAAAACGTCTACTGTAACATATGTTTTATGAGGAAAAAAATGTACCGGCTGAAAGATTGAAAGATTTCTGAACTCCTCAAAAACCACCAAACACTCAAAGAAGAAGCCGTAAAAATGTCAATCCGCCTTCAAAAATGAAAAGCCGTAGAAGAAAGCCAGGTTTAAACAGGTCTGAACTTCAGAATCCTATACTGTTATTTTCTTTGGGGCATAAATCCATTTTATCAAGGTTATTCGTATTTTAAAGGGGGAAATAAACAATCTCTAGGGTTTAGTTTATAATTTAATAAGATGCATCTATATAAGTATAATAACAATTAATTTAAAGTAAATATAAATAGGTGAAATTCGGTATTTTGGTAGGTATATTTTTATATTTACAAATGGAATCAAAAGGATAAGAATGTTTAATTTTGTGAGTAAAGAATGATGTAGAGATTTTAGATATTCTAATTGTAGACAGGCGTCTATTGCACTTTTATGTGACAAATTGATTAAGAAATAGGTGCCTCAAGAAGGATATCTCTCAGCGTATGTATGTATATATGTGTGTGTGTGTGTGTGTGTATTCGCAACGCAACATGTAAGAGATTAAATGAATTAGGGTTAGGGTTAGGATTAGGGTTAGAGATTAGGGTTGGGGATAGGGTTAAGATTAGGGTTTAGGTTACAATTAGAGATATAATTAGGGTTAGTGTTATGGTTACAATAAAAATTAAGGTTAGGGTAAGGGTTAGGTTTAGGGTTAAGATTGGGGTAAAGGTTAGGATTAGGGTTAGGGCCACACTTTGGGATAGAATTAGAGTTGGTTAATATTATGGTTACAATTAGGGCTAAGGTTATGGTTAGGGTTAAACTTAGGATTAGGGTTTGATTATGATTAAAGATAGAATTAGGGTTATTGTTAGATTAGGGTTGGAATTGGAGTTAGGATTAGAGATAGGGTTAGAATTAAAGTTAGAGTTAGGGTTATGGTTAGGGCTAGAATTAGATTTAGGGTTAGGGTTAAGGTTGAGGTTAGGGTTAAGGTTAAGGTTAGGATTAGGTTTAATATGAGGGTTAGGGTTAGGGTTAATATTAGGGTTAGGGTTATATTTGGGTAGGATTAAGGTTAGGGTTACATTTATGATTAGGGTTTGGGTTTAGGTTAGGGTAAATATTAGGGTTAGGTTTTGGGTTAGGGCTAATATTATGGTTAATATTAGGGTTAAAGGGTTAGGGTTAGGGTTAAAATTAGGCAAAAGGTTAGGATTATGGTTAGGGTTACTCTTAGGGATAAAATTAGGGTTAGGGTTAATGTTATAGCTATAAATAGAGTTAAGGTTATGGTTAGGGTTAAGGTTAGGATTAGGGTTATGGTTATGATTCAAAATAGAATTAGGGTTACTACATTAACATTGGGGTTGGAATTGGAGTTAGGATTGGGGATAAGGATAGGACTAAAGTTAGGGTTAGGGTTATGGTTAGAGCTAGAATTAGATTTAGGGTTGGCTTTTGTTACACCTCGTTGTGTTACTACTCATTTACTTTTATCTAGTTGGGTGAAAACACTTTAAATGGATGTATTTATGCTTTATGTATTTTGAAAATATGAAGAATAAATGTATGATTCAATTTGATGTTATATAATGATTTTGATTGTGAAATATACGATGCAAATGAATGTATTGTTTTCGACTAACTACTATTTCAATGCACTAAGTTAGATACAGGAATAGAATCAAGCCTCTGAAAGAGAGGGGAAGTATCACTCGGGAGAAGAACTTGGTTTGATTACCCTTAATAAGAACTAAACTGAGCTTTCACACACTCACTTCTAGTTTGGTTGAGTTGAGTCGATTGCTTGGGAACTTGGTTTGATAACCCTTAATAAGAACTAAACTAAGCTTTCACACACTCACTTCTAGTTTGGTCGAGTTGGGTCGATTGCTTGGGAAATAGTAAGTTACCTTTAGTCTTGTTTGAGTATGACTAGAAGTAGTTAGGGTCTTATTTGTGAACGTTCTTATTTTCGGGGTTAAAATTGTTTTCTCTTTGTGATGTGTGAGATCTTCTTTATGTGTTTATAATTAATTGATGGGATATACACATAAAATGTATATACATTTATATATGTATGTGTCAACGATAAACTCATACACATGAGTAAATATGTGCATGAGTATACATAGATAGACATATCTACGCATGCTCATGGATGGATTACCAGTATGCATGGGAATATCAAATGGAAAAAAATGACACACTCACAAATATATACATTTCATGTATATATGTCGATCAATGTGATTGTGAATATATGTATTTAAATATCAAGGCATGAATATATATATATATACGAGTATGAATTGACGAAAAGGAAACATTATCCTACTATATTAATATATATATATATACATATGCATATATATATATATATATATATATACATATATATACATATATATATGTATATATTTTTTTACATGTATATATGTATATGTATATATATTTATATATATATATATATATATGTATATATATGTATATATATATGTATATATATGTATATATATATATATGTATATATATGTATGGTATATAAGGGGGGCAGGGAAAGTGGCAGAGATGCATATATATAAAGATGTATATAAAAGTATACATATACATACATATATATATATATGCATATATATATATATATATGTATATATATATGTATATATATGTATATATATATGTATATATATATATATGTATATATATATATATATGTATATATATATATATGTATATATATATATATATATATTAAATATATGTTAATGATTCCAAATAGCCTAAATTTTTTATTAAGCGTATAGCATATTAAACACAACATATACCATGCATAATGTGTAGCATATACATATAGTATACTGTGCAAAAATAAGGAATAGCGCTTTAAGTTAGAAGGTTGTGCATAAACATTAAGCAATGTATTAAGTATTTAAAGTGTTGAGTAATGTGAAACATTGGCAGCGTTGGAGTAAAGCACATAGAATCAAATGCAAACCAATGTGAAAGATGAAATTGACGAGGGTGCTAACCCAAGACAAAATATAACACATAGAATAGAGAATATTATTTATTCAGAATGATGAAATTCTTACATGTAGAGGATCTCAAATCCTCAAGCTCTGCAATACATGCCAGCTACAGAAACTACAAAATTCCCCTTTTCGCAGTATGCAAACTTTTCCCCAAAAAGCTATCAAAAATCAGAAAATCCCCCCCATAAATAGCTCCTTTTTAGTTTTGGAGCCACATTTGAATTATGAGTTTTGGTGGTTTGGTGCCTAAATTACAATTTTGAAATTCAAATTTTAAAACCTTACTCAAAAATTAGCACATTTTTGAAAGTGCACTAACTTCCAGGGGCCATAACTTTTGACCTGGGACTCTGTTTTTCAAACCGTTTGAACCATTGGAAAGGTCTCAGAATCAAGAATGTGCTCAAAACCACTATGCTGATTTCAGAAAGTTTTGGGGGAATTTTAGAGCCATTTAATGCCTCAAATACGATCTGGAAGGTTTTCAGGTGTAATTCTAGGAGACTAAAACTGCAATATCTTTCAAACTAGGAATGCTCTCGGCCTTATTCTTTCTCCAATGTTCTTATTTTTCCATTCTAAATCCTCCCATATAATTTTTGTCCCCAAATACCTTCAAATTCCAATACCTGCTAAAAATAGCATTTTACCAAAAAAAGCAGGAAAGCAAAATTGAAAGTTGGGAATTACATTATGACGAAAAGGGTATCCAAAACTACAAAAGAACATCTACGAAACTACTAAAAGGAAATGCAAATCTTTTTGGGTGACGCAAGATTGCCCTTACACCATTGGATGCTTTTGCATCAGAAATAGCCAAGACTAAGTCAAAAATGAAGGCAAAGTGGATATGCAATGTATGTAGGAAACTTTGACCTAGTCTTTAGCAAATAGCAACCCAAAAGATAGGATGTGTGATATTTTGGTGGCAGAAACTTATGGATAGTGTGAACCAATTAGAAGTCTAATCTGCAATTCAAGTTCCACCATATGAAGCAAATTGAAATATGAGAAATGGTCAAATGAGAAGTTGGCCAAATTGAGTCGACTTGTAGAAACAATTTCTGATTGTTATTCTTATTGTCCATTTGAATGGGCAACTCATTCTTCATAGTGAAATTTGGTTGTGCATGTGTTGATTGTGCAATGATTTTAGTTTCCATCTTTTCTTCTTCTTATTAAGTCAAACTTTTTGGATTGAGAAGTGTCATCTTTGATAACTTGTTTCTAGCCTGCAATTGCTCACATTTGTGCATAAATAAAGGTGCTTTCTCCCTCAATTGGAATGCATTATGCACACTTGATGCTTATTTTCTAAGTTGTTATTCTGATTTTTTGAGTTTATGATTTTGTGAGTAGTTTCTGAGAGTTTGTGAGAGTTTTTTTAGTGAAATATTTTGGTGAGTGGAAGAGAGATAGTCGGGCATTGCTTGCTAATTTGGGAAAGTTGAGCTTGGAATCTAGTTTAATCGATTAGAGCTTTGGATAAATAGGCATGTTGATTTCTACTCTTTTATTTTTTGTATGAATTCAAAAATATTGTGTGTAGTTGTTTGCCTTTTTTGGGAAACTTGCTTAATTGTTTACTTTGGAAAGGTTATTCTATTCTTTATGTGAAAGTGAAAGATTTCTTGATGTACCTAGTCTAGGAATCTTTACTATTTGTGTGTGTGTGTGTGTATAAATTCCAGAATAAGGAATGGGTGTTTATAGTAGCATTAAATACTATAATATAGATAGATCTTATATAGTAGATGCTTAACTTAGATAAGACCTAGAATTACTTTGAATTACTTAGAAGTGTCATAGTAAATGTAAGAGTTAATAGGTTGTTTCTAGGGTTAGATTAATCCATGGTGAAAGGGGATAGCCTATGCTTAAAATATGAATGGTCAAATACAAATCAAGCTAGGAAGGTGGTTGAGTGTGTGACGTCCATCCTAAATTAGGGCTAATGAATACTTTGGCCAAAGTAGTGTAAGTTCCCACTATTCACACTATCAGTTCATTGTGATTTGGGTTTACATAATAGGCAAGTAATGTCACATGGTAGGTTGTAGCCATTGTGTGATAGATCTAGATATGTAGGACACAACACCAACCTCAGGGAAGGTCATTATTATTAAGAGGTTACCAAACCAATCTCTTCATCATAGGGTAGGGCCATCTACCAAATTTGGTAGATGTGTCAGAGACCGTAGTTAATTCAAGGTTGGCAAAAAAGCACTTGAGTGATGCTTCTCCTCATCAGTTGGTGACCAAGATTTGATGGAGGGCACCTGGACCATTCATATATCTATTGTCAGTAAGCTCAATGGAGTCTTGTATGTATTTTTGTATCCATTACTATGGAAAAATTATAAAAGTGATATGTTATCATGAAATTATGAAACATGGAATCAATACTTTGGAAAGATGTAATGCTTTGCTTTAATGGAATGGGAAATTTTGGAATGATGTTTATTTCAAATATGCATGTTATCTTTACATTTGAAAAGAAAAAATTTATTGCTCATGAAGTTAGATGCTAAAACTATTTACTTGAGGTTAAAACATAGGAAGTTACTAAGTAAAACAATGGGCATGTTACAGGTTTAAGGTTATGGTTAAGGTTAAGGTTAGGGTTAGGGCTAATATTAGGGTTAGCGTTAGGGTTAAGATTGGGTTTGGGGTTTATGTTACAGTTAGAGATGTAATTAAATGAATTTGGGTTAGGGTTGAGATAATAGATATATTCAAAGTTAGGGTTAGGGTTAGGGTTACAAATAGATCTAGGGTTAGGGTTAGGGTTTAAAATAATTAGGGTTAGAGTTAGAGCTAGAGTAAGAGTTAAGGTTAGGATTATGGTTATATTTAGTATTAATATTGTTTTAGAATTAGGGTTAGGGTTACACTTATAATTAGTGTTACTTTTAGATTTAGGGTTAGGGTCAGGGTTATAAAAATAATTTGTGTTAGTTTCAAGGTTAGTGTTAAGGTAAGGGTTAAGATTAGGGTTAGGGTCACAATTAGAATTATTGTTACTTATAAAATTAGGATCAGGGTAAGATATAGATTTAGAGTTAAGGTTGGGGTTAAAAATAGTGCTAGTTTTAGGTTTAGGGTTAAGATTAGGGTTAGGGCTAGTGTTAGGGTTAGAGATAAAATTAGGGTTAGTGGTAGGGTTACAATTAGGGTTAAAATTAGAATTAGAGTTAGTGTTCATTTTAGGGTTAGGGTTGGGGTTGGGGCTAGGGTTAGGATTAGGGTTAGGGATAGAGTTAGTGTTACTATTAGGGTAAGAGTTAGAGTTAGAAATAGTATTAGTTTTAGGGTTAGGAATAGGATTAGTATTAGGGTTAGGGTTATAAGTAGGGTTATAGTTAGGGTTATAATTGAACACTAACCCTAACTTTGAACCTTAATTAAATTGTAACCCTAATTGAACCTTAACCCTAACATTAACATTTACCCTAATTGAACTCTAACTGTAACGCTAACCCTAATTGAATACTAACCCTAACCCTAATCCTAACCCTAAGTGAATAATTGAAAACTAACCCTAACCCTAACCCTATGTGAATAATTACCATTATTGAACTTGAACCCTAAGCAAACCCTAACCCTAATTGAATCCTAACTGTAACCTTATTGAACATAAACTCTAACCCTAATTAAACTCTAGCCCAACCCTTATTAAACCTTGACTCTAACCCTGATCCTAACCCTAACACTAACCCTTATCCTAAATGGACTATAACCCTAATTGAATCACAATACTAACCCTAATTGAACCCTAACCTTAACAATATTTGAACTCCAACCCTAACCCTAACCCTAAGTTAACACAATTTAGTTTAATTGAACTCTAACATTAACCCTATATTAACCTTCACCCTAATTGAACCCTAACTGTAATTGTATCCTAATCGTAATTGAATACTAATCCTAATTCAACCCTATCCATAATCCTAACACTAAACATTATGTAATTAAACCCTGACCATAACTCTAACCCTAATTGAACCCTAACCTTAACCCCAACTCTAACTAAACCCTTATTGAATCCTAACCCTAATTAAACCCTAACCCTAACCATATTTGAACCCCAACCCCAACCCTAACCCCAACTAAACATTTTCCCTTATTGAAATTCTCTAACCCTAATCAAATAATAACCCCAATTGAACCCTAACCCTACTTGAAACCTAGCCCCAATTGTAACATCAATTGTATCCTTAACCATGATAATTGTGACTTTTATTAGAATTAGTGTTAGTGTTAGAATTTTATATAGATTTATATGGTTGGGTTAGAGTTAGA